>JAOTOM010001134.1:0-59344 GCA_034440615.1 Ashinkailepas kermadecensis
TTGTATTGTAACGTATGAATAACAAACTGGTGAATACAAAACGATACTTAAAAACACCGCGATAATGTACAATTTGTATCCTAAACATTTTGGAATTATTTGAATGTTGTTTATAACATTGTTGAATCCATATGTTATAATTGCCGATGGAATGTGAAAACGGGCCCCACAAGTTACATGGTTACTATCATTAGGCTTTGAACCGTTTTTTCTCAATGAACCGACAGACCGGTACGTATTACAAACACCGGTGAAAAAAGCCCGTCCGTCCTAACCGGGCTTTCTGACAGAGCTCTCGGTTGCTATATTTGCCACCTCTAATCTCCACCTTCAGGACTACAACAAAACCTACTCCGTCCACAGCTGTTTGCGTTGCCGAATTACGACGCGCAAGCCGAGGCCATACGAAGCCGCCTGCCTCTCACCCTGGCAGAAATGGCGGGCATCGCGGGGAATCGAACCCCGTACCTCCAGTCTTCCCGACGCTCAGCCAAACCACTGAGCTACCGACGCCCTTGTCCGCAGGTAAAACATCCATATCCGCACCCCCACCCCACCCCACCTTGTCCACCGTGGCAGCAGCAATGAGCACCAAGCATGTTAGGTGGCATGCCCCGTTGTCGCATCACAATACGTGAGCTTTACTTTTTATAATTACCATCGAAATTCCCTCCAGCATATTAGCCAATGAGCGTCTGAAACAGGGGCGCGGCCAGGATTTTCTTAAGGGGGTGTGATGATAAAAAGGTTATATGGAGAACGCTTTCGGCGCGCGAAGCACATGTAACAAAATTATGATTTGGTGTAATGCAAGACCCAAAATGTTCTCTGTGATCTCGTGTTATTTGTTTTGTAAAATGGAGGTCCGGGGCCTCGCCCCTTCCCTGGGCTGCTCCTCTGGTCTGAAAGTACCTGCAATGTATGCTGATGAAATTCAGTGATTGGTTGCCACTGTTTAGCTGGTAGGACCCACACAACAGCAATAACAGCAACGAGGGCGTTAATCTAAAATAGGGCCCGGAATCCCAAAGTTTGGGAGAAGCCGAAGAGTTTTTAAAATACACGTGGGGTGTATTTTTTTTTCTGCACCATCCAGTGGCGTCGCCACGAAATTCTTCCAGGGGGGCAATGTTGATAGGGGGCCTCCTGCTCCCCGAAAAGGGGCCTCCACTGTGTTAGGGCCTCCTCTTGCTTTTTTAGGCTCTTAGTATGGTTCCCGAATGGGAACATGATTTCATATTGATGTCTTGTTTGTTCTTGGCATGGTATATAATTTACGCAAAGCGCAATAGCAAGAATCTTTTTTTTTCGCTGAGAACCGAGCCATACCAGGGTATAAATAAGCAAATGTAGATAAATACGTCAGTGCCAAAACAAACCAATATCTTTATGCTTTATCGACGAGAAGAATCTTCCCGCTGGCCTCTAGATTGTAGCGAGCTGGTGGGGCTCGTGCTGAGCATATCTTAAAGATATCTCCCATTGATCAACCCACTTCTTTGTTCACCAAGTTTAACTGAATATAGCTAGGTTCATCACTACTGTTAGTCATTCCCACCAGCTTGATCTCATAAACAAACTTAAACGATCATTTCTCAGTCCCAGGACAACAATTTCACGAAGGTGACAACGAGAAGTGGATTGAATTGGTTTTCTGATCGTCATCTTAGGGATTTATTAATTTTTTCATAACATTTGGTGCTGGCTGCAAGGCACTTGGCACAGAAGCTAAACTAATAAATACTCCGCGAATAAATTCACGGCAAGAACAAGCATTGAACAACCATGCATCAATGGCAATGCAACAATGTAACAATGACAATGCATAAATAATGCAAAACCTTCGAATTCCACGCCGTCACGCCCATGGTTATCGCTGTGCTGTACCGTTTTGTAAATTATGTCGTTGAGAAGGTACTGAAGCTGGGAAGCTCTAATCATGCAGGCTGTAATCACAGAAGACAACTTTGTAGGAAGAAAATACATTTTAAAACATCATTCCTCCCATTTAATATGGGGCATCGGTGTTGTTTTGTATGCTTGTGAGGGGGAATTTACCCCCGCAATGTTGGCTTTGCTCCATGGGCGTAAGTTCTGAAAATTATTGGGAGACCAGTGACGCACCCATATTTGCGTGAAGGGGAGGGGGCAAACGTATTTGGAGGGGGTCCAACTACTGAATATAGTCTTCCGATTTCGACCACTATTTTGTCAAAGGGGAACTTTTTAAATAAAATAATTAGTGATCAACTGAATTATCCTGTGGAGGGGCCTAATCTACCACTATCGTTTCTGATTCGTCGGATTTCAACCCTAGCTCCCACAACCTGTTCAAATGTATTCTTTTGGTATTCCTTGACAAGTCACCTCGCACTGCTGAAATTACACCTGCACAAATCACTTTAAAATGTAAAATTTTCAAATTTTCAGACATTCCAGTTCATAGTGCCCGGTCGCCACGACGCCAACGTTAGTGCACGTGCACACCCATCTTGCGCATTCGGCGCATTCGCCACACTTCGTGCGATGCTACGGATTCTGCTGGGCCTCCTACGCTTTGTTAATTGCTGCCACATGATAGACTTGCGCCATATCTGACGTGATAAAATGCTTCGTATGGGCGTTCGCTGCGAAAATTCGATTAATTAAATTCGATCATTAGTTCCCTTCTTACCATATTTTATGGTGAAGAAATGCGGATACCCGCTGAGCTTTGATGCACCTCATATCTTTGATTAAACATGCTTCCAGGTTGGCTACCGAACCGAAGCCCTGCCTGAGTGTACTTCTTTGGACCCGTTTCGTATTTCTTCGTCTACGGATGTGTCTTAAGGCTCCAATTCATTTTTGTTAGAGGTCCAACGCATTTTCGAAACCCCTGCTCGTTTTAGGGTTTGTTGCTTTTTTGCGCACCGAATATTTTTTTTTAGTTGTCGGGGCGCTTTCAAAGATCTCGATGTGTTTACTTAGTGCCCGGTATTTTTGTTCGTTTTGGGATCATGTTGCTTTTTGCGGCCCCAGCCTCTTTTCAGGCCCTTGTGCGGTCATATGGCCCCTATGTGCCTTGAGAGCTTCCGGTGTTTTTTTTTTTTTTTTTTTTAGTGTTCCCGGTATATATATGTAGTTATGGCTACAACGCATGTTTTCGGACCCTGCCGCTTTTTACGAGACTGCGCTTTGAAGGGCCAGTCGCATTTTCGGTCCCCGTTGTGCTCTTAGGGTCCCGCTGTGTTTATTTGGGGCTTCTGACGCACATTTGTGGGGCCCCAGTACGATTTTGAGGTTTCGGTGCGATTTTTCTGGGTCCCAGCGCGACTTATCGCGCCCAGGCGCGTGGTTCCGGGACCCAACGCCAGTTATCTGGGCTCAACGCGATTTTTGTGGATCTCTTCTGAATTTTCTTTAACTTCCGAATCCCGCCCTGATTTTTCGAGTCCCTGGTGCCATGTTTTTGTATCTCACCTCGATTTTCTTCGAGCTCCGGTATGTTTTTCGATGCCGTACGCGATTTGTCAAGGCATCTGATGACATGTTCGGTGCTCCAGAACCATTGTCCTGACCCGGACTTTTTTGCAATCCCTCCTGATTTTGGAGGGCTCCGGCTTTATTTTTCGGATACCGATGGGACTTTGGGGGTCACACGGTGCCTATGTGGGGCCATAGACGCCAATTGTTGGCAGCCCGACGTTAATTTTTGATGCCCAGACCAAATTTTTGGTACTACCGATGGGTCCGAGCGCGAAATTTTTGGTACTACCGAATTGTGGGTCCGAGCGCGAAATTTGGTGGGACCGGTTCGAGTTTGCGGGGCGCGTTGTACTTAGCTGTGACCCCAACGCGATCTTGGCGGTTCCTGTTGCAGATTTTCGTGCCTCGGAGCGAGTTTTCTGGGGCCCGACGTATTTACTTTGAGCCCCTACGCGAATTCTGGTGGACCGACGCGAATTTTTGTGGTCCCAGCGCGACTTTTGGGGGCCTCGGCTCGATTCTTGGGAGCATATCCCTCTTAGGAGGGAGGGGCCATTTGCCCCTTTGATATGTCACTGCGGCCACCGAAGGAGTTCTATTTTTTATATAGGTCCTTATGTGATATTTTTTGGGTCCTAGTACGATTCTTCGGTCTCCAGGTGCGATTTTTTTCGGTGCCCTGACACGTTTTTTTCCAGTGCCCAACGGGTTTTGCGGGGACTTTGACCCGATTTTTTTGGGCGCAGAGTGACATTCCGGTTGATAATTGATTTTTGGGGCAGCAGCAACCTTTGGGGTCCAGGCGCGACTTTTTTGGTCCCCAGTGAGATTTTCGAAGGCTGCGACGCGACTTTTTTAGTCCAATGTAATCTTTTGTGTCCCGACGTCATTTGCTTGGATCCCTAGCGCGAGTTTTAGCGACCTCGACACTTTGTGGGTGTCCAATACGTTTTGGATGCTTTTGGTGTCATTGTTGGGGCCCAAGAGTGATTATCCATGTCCGGATTGTTTTTCGTTGCCCCGGCTTCATTTGTGTCCAAATGATACTGTTGGGGAACGGTACGACTTATCGTGCCCCTAGCGTGATTTTCATGATCCGGGCGTGAATTTTTGGTACCCATAGGCTCAGCGAGATTTTCAGGGGCCCCGGCCGGATCTTTTTGGGCCCATGTCGTGATTTTCAAGTACCCCGGCACGACTCCTGCCATTTCAGATGCTTCTAGAAAATTATAGACCTCCTCTCGCGTCTTAGGGGTCTCGTCTCATTTCCTGGAGCTTCTTTACCGGTTTTGGACGTCTTCTCGTCCGTCCTACCCTCCTCCATATTCAATGGTCCTCCTCTCCCGTTTTGGAGGACCTCCTCCCACATCCTGGGGCCCCTTTAACATGGCATGGGACTTCCTCTCATGTTCCAGGGGCATCCTCTGCCAAATTAGGGGCCTCCTGCCACGCCTCGTGGGCCTCCTCCTTTGTCCTCGCAAAGCTTACCCGTCTTGAGGGGATCTTCAATTTTGGAAACCTCGCCTCCTTCCATACCTGCTACCTACCACTCCCATTTTAAGGGCCTTCTCTCATTTCCTGGGAATTCCTTCCGGTCGTCGGGGCCTCATTCGGCCCTGGAGACCTCCTACTCCATCTCGAGGGACTCCTCTCGAGTCCGGCAGGGGCCTCCTTTTTTCTTTTTGAGGCTTTCTTTTTCAAATTAGGGGCCTCCTCTCACGTCTTCGGGGCCTCCTGTTCCGCGTTTTGATTCTATCTTTTCCCATTTTAAGGTTGGCCTCTTATCTCCTGGTGGACTCCTGTTCTCTCTTAGGTGGCTCCTCTTCCAAATTACACGCAACCTTTCCTATCTCAGTTACCTTGTCATTTCCTGGGGACCTTCTTACCCGTCTTGAAGCCTTCTTTCTCGCCTGGGAGCCATCCCTCTTATCTAATGGCCATTCTCTCCTATTTTAGGGGCTTCCTCGTGCATCATAGGGTCTCTTTCCAATCTTATATCGTCCTCTTCCGAATTAGGTGCTTCCTGCCACTTTTCTGGATTATCCTTTTCTATCTTGGTGGAACCTTACCCGTTTCGGGGACTGCTTTTACGTCTCCGAAACCTCATCTCATATCCACTGGTTTCTCTTCCGTCTTAGGGCCTTCTCTCATTTTCTGAGGTCTCCCTTCCCGTATTGGGGCCTCCTTTGCAATCCTGGGGGCCTCCTTTGCAATCCTGAGGGCCTCCTTTGCAATCCTGGGGGCCTCCTTTGTAATCCTGGGGGCCTCCTTTGCAATCATGGGGGTCTCCTTTGCAATCCTGGGGGCCTCCTTTACAATCCTGTGGGCTTCCTTCGCAATTCTGAGGGCCTCCTTTACAATCCTAGGGGCCTCCTGTGCAATCCTGGGGCCTCCTTTGCAATCCTGGAGGCCTCCTTTTTGCAATCCTGGGGGTCTCCTTTGCAATCCTGGAGTCCTCCTTTGTAATCCTGGGGGCCTCCTTTGCAATCCTGGTGCCTCCTTTGCAATCCTGGAGTCCTCCTTTGTAATCATGGGGCCTCCTTTGCAATCCTGAGGCCTCCTTTGCAATCCTGGTGTCCTCCTTTGCAATCCTGAGGGCCTCCTTTGCAATCCTGGAGTCCTCCTTTGTAATCATGGGGGCCTCCTTTGCAATCCTGGGGCATCCTTTGCAATCCGGGGGCCTCCTTTGCAATCCTGGGGCCTCCTTTGCAATCCTGGGGGCCTCCTTTTCAATCCTGGGGGCCTCCTTTGTAATCCTGGGGGCCTCCTTTGTAATCCTGGAGGCCTCCTTTGCAATCCTGGGGGCCTCCTTTGCAATCATGGGGGCCTCCTTTGCAATCCTGGGGGCCTCCTTTGCATTCCCGGGGGCCTCCTTTGCAATCCTGGAGTCCTCCTTTGTAATCCTGGTGGCCTCCTTTGTAATCCTGGGGCCTCCTTTGCAATCCTGGGGCCTCCTTTGCAATCCTGGGGGCCTCCTTTGCAATCCTGGAGTCCTCCTTTGAAATCCTGGTGGTCTCCTTTGCAATCCTGGGAGCCTCCTTTTGCAATCCTGGGGCCTCCTTTGCAATCTTGGGGGCCTCCTTTGCAATCCTGGGGGCCTCCTTTGCAATCCTGGAGGCCTCCTTTGCAATCGTGAGGGCCTCCTTTGCAATCCTGGAGGCCTCCTTTGCAATCGTGAGGGCCTCCTTTGTAATCCTGGAGGCCTCCTTTGCAATCCTGGGGGCCTCCTTTGCATTCCTGGGGGCCTCCTTTGCAATCCTTGGGTCCTCCTTTGCAAACCTGGGGGCCTCCTTTGCAATCCTGGGGGCCTCCTTTGCAATCCTGGGGGCCTCCTTTTCAATCCTGGGGGCCTCCTTTGTAATCCTGGAGGCCTCCTTTGTAATCCTGGGGGCCTCCTTTGCAATCCTGGGGGCTCCTTGCAATCCTGGGGGCCTCCTTTGTAATCTTGGGGGCCTCCTTTTCAATCATTGGGGGCCTCCTTTGTAATCATGGAGGCCTCCTTTGCAATCCTGGGGGCCTCCTTTGCAATCCTGTGGGCCTCCTTTGTAATCCTGGAGGCCTCCTTTGCAATCCTGGGGGCCTCCTTTGCATTCCTGGGGGCCTCCTTTGCAATCCTTGAGTCCTCCTTTGCAAACCTGGGGGCCTCCTTTGCAATCCTGGGGGCCTCCTTTGCAATCCTGGGGGCCTCCTTTTCAATCCTGGGGGCCTCCTTTGTAATCCTGGAGGCCTCCTTTGCAATCCTGGGGGCCTCCTTTGCAATCCTGGGGGCATCCCTTGCATTCCTGGGGGCCTCCGTGCCAATTGTTGGCACTCTCGTGATTTCTGGGGCCTCCTATCCTCTCCTAGGTGACTCCTTCTTCAAATTAGGGGCCTCCTCTCACGTCTTGGAGGCCTCCTCTCGTGTCTCTTCGGCCTCATTGCTCACTTTTTTCCTGTGCATTTCCGGATAGGGGCCTCCTCAAATTTCAGGGGGGGGCGGCGCCCCCTGTTTGATGCGGCAGGGGGGCGACTGCCCCCTCCCCCCCGGTGGCGACGCCCATCCTTTTAGGAGAAAAAAGAAAAGGGGTGAATAGTGCGGCGGCCGGCCGGCCGGAAGAGGGCGAGGCGCGCGGGCGTGCGGCGACGGTGCGCGATCAGTGCCGCCCATCGCTGGTCGCGCGGCCGGCCGGCCGCTCCGGTACCGGCCGGCGCCCGCTCTGACGTAACGACAGCCGCCGCCGTCGGCGGCGCTCCCACGTCAATCAAACGCTCACGCCAGTGGGCAGGTGCGCTCGCCGGCCGCCTCAGCGGACGGCGCGGCTGACAGCGTCGGCCACGCGACATCAAGACGAGCACGCCGAGCACAGGTGTCCCGGCCCGGCCGACCGCGCCGAACAGGGAGCGGCGCGCCGCGTCTCAGCTGTGCCAAAGGTTCAGCGCCGGGCGCGCCGGCAGCCGTTGCGGTCACTCCTCCGCACCCAGCGTGCACGCTTCGCGGACTTTTGCTCTCCGTCTCTCTGTTTTGGTCGACACCTGTGGAGTGTTAAGTCACCGACCCTGCGGCTTGCAAAGAGAACATGTTCAGCGATTTATCAGGCTCTCGGAATAAAATAGCAAGTCTGATCGCCAGCATCTAAGTAAAACATAAGCATGGCAATCATGACAAACGTTCAGGGTGCACTCGCAACCACCGACATGCGCAAGATATGACCAACTCGCTGAAGCTCCCACAAGGAGAACGCATGAGAGAGCCAGGCTCAGGTCGAGCCTTGTGTGTATTATTTAGGCGGCCGGGCTCTGCGCTGTTCAGATGAGTTCCTCTGATAGTAAGCCGTCAACGTCGTACGACGTGGCTGGACCGACCCGACACGTCCGTCCAAGTCGTGTTTGCATCACAGCCTGCATCATGGCTGAACCCTGGCAATGTTGTACGATGCTCTACCACTGACACCAGGGCAGTGGTGCGCCCACCGGCCGTGTAGTACGACCAACATAAGGGCTTGTATATTAGGGGTTGATCCAAAAGTTCGGTAGGGAAAGTGTGTGATTAACCCTTTGATTTCGAAAAACTCATTGGTCTAGAACAACGAACGGTCGTCGAGTGTGTTTATAACAATATTTACGTCACAGCATGTTACTAGATTTTAAGACAATGCCATGTTAGTGCAGAACTTCGGCAACAATCGGCCACTTAGGCGCGGGTCATGGCCGCGTTGGCCTCGTGGGATCCGTCGGCGCTTGTATTTATGTGCAATATATTATTACTGACGCTGCGCTACCCCCGAAACCGCGATCAATGTCCTTCGGAATGTTGCAACACTGTTTTGTATCACAAGAGTAACGCCTGTAACGATGACGGCTGGCGTCTCTCGAGGTTCGCAGGGCTTGGTATTAGCTGTCGCAGGGCTTGGTATGCTAGAAAGGCAGGCTGCTCAATGCCTGCATGCAATACGGACAGAAAGGATTCCTCGGAGCCCCTTCAGTCCTTTACCTTGCCCCTCCTCCAATTATAGGCAGGGATTGAGGGAGATTAAGAAGAAGAGACAGAAGGAGAGGAAGTCAGGGAGGGATAGAGAGCGATAAAAATAGTTTGGGGTAATTAGTATGAGTCTGAAATCTGAATAGAGGAATACAATACAGAACAGAGTATGGAAATAGAGTAGAAGTAGGGTAGAGTAGAAATGCATGCTAATGCACGAAGAGTTCGACAAACATACGAAGAACTTGAGCTCGATAAATGTACGGAGAGCTTGAGCTTGACAAATGTACGAAAAGCTTGAGCTCGACAAATGCACGAAGAGCTCAACTTATTAAGTTAACAGTTATTAAGTTAACATTAAGTTAAGTTATTAACATGCGTGTCTCACATGCTAACATATTGAGGGCCATGACGTAACGAACTTGAACCGGAGGACATCTTGATCTCGAGGCTTTTGAGGACAGAAGTTAGGTTTCTAGGAGTGCCAGGTAGCAAGCTGATTTTCATGCTGTTATTCTAGTTGATGTTGTGAAGGCATCGTGGAATACGGCTCAGCTGCGTCCGGAAAAATGAGTGACGTCAGAGTTGTAAGCACTCGCGTGAATGGTGCGCTAACACCTTAAGCAAGCCAGGACCAACGATGGCGCCAAGTACTAACCCGGACAGATCGTTCACAATGGACTAGATGCGCACAATGAGGCTACCGTTAGCTCATTAAGACCCTGGTTACCGCAATATTCGACTATGCCTGCGGCCGCGTAGGCATCTTGCCATGCAAGCATACATCCCATTAGATCTCAGTGGGGACCCCAAACTCCATGAATCTCAGGTTATGACTTATTGATCGTTGGCTCCAGGTACAATGAAATATCGCTAGATAGTGATCCATGTATTGGGCTGCTTCGCGGTGGCAATATATAGCACATATGGCATATATGCTATATCTATATCTATATATATATATTTATATATATTCGAATATTTTGGGAGTAGGTTTCCAGTCTCGTGCATACAGTACTGAACACGGCAGAATTTTCTGCATTTATATTCGTCTTATTCGAGTGTTCTAGTCGTCAGAAGCATGATCTCTGATTATCGGCAAGTTTATATGACGCATTTTCAAGTAGTGCATCTATTAAGAGTTGCTAGAATGTAATTATCATAGAGAGTGAGAATCTGTGTTGAACAAGTCGTGAATACAAATTTATATGTTTATGTTTTACTAGTGGCCCGTACCCGGCTTCGCCCGGGTTGTAAAACGAATTCATGTAAACTGGTAAACGTGTATTGTACATCATCAGGTAATCATGTTACACAGTAACAATACATTCGCTTCACACACACACACACACGCGACCTATGTATTTTCTGAGTGCCTCGTGGTAGACCACGTTTCGGGTCTTGCCTTTTTCCTCAGACAGTATGTACAGCCTGTTGGGGTTGCCAACACGTGAGCAGCCGACATACAGTTGTCCATGGCTGAACACTGGTGAAGTGAGATTCAGTCCGACAACATGCAGTGACTGTCCCTGACTTTTGTTGATTGACATGGCATAACTGAGTTTCACGGGAAACTGTAGTCGTTTGAACTCGAATGGCATGTCAGACGGTATGAGTGGGATGCGTGGAATGAACACATCCTGACCACTCGCTTTGCCAGTCATCACAGTTGCCACCAATACATGTGGGAGCAGCTTCTTGACAGTCAGTCTTGTGCCGTTGCACAATTTCGGTGGATCGAGATTGCGTAGCAGCATGATCGGAGCGTGCTCCTTCAGAACTAAGTTGTGTGGCGGCAGACCGGGTGGTTCGAGTGAGTTGAGAAACTCAGTTGGGTAGTTGGTCGCCTCATCTGGATCGGGTATGGTGTCTACCGACTTGTACCCCACCGGTGTTCCCGGTTGGAGTTTCAGCAGTTTCAGGTTGGTGTTGGCTACCTGGTCATTTTTCGGTGCCAGTATAGCTCGCTGGCTCAGCCACTTTGGATTTTGGTAGTTTGTGATCAGTGATGGGAACACTTTGGCGATCAGCTCATCTTCGGTTGTCACGGCGTGTCCGAACGGCAGAGTAACCCTCGCTACTCTTGTCACCGTTTGTTTTCAGTGTCCCGTCTCCCACCTGGAGTAGCTGTGATGCGAACTCTCCGGTTGTGCTATCGCCAAACAAATGGACTCGCATGTTTGTGGACAGACACAGTCTGCGTACATATGGCCACAGATATGACGCTTTCAGACAGGCGTTCACTTCGTCTGATCTGGTTCCACGCGGGATGACAGGTAGCATTTGACGGAAGTCGCCAGATAGCACAACCGTAACTCCGCCCATGAGCAGTTCGTTGTTTCGCAGATCTCTCAGTGTCGCATCCAGTGCTTCAAATGCACCTTTGTGACTCATTGTTTCCTCATCCAATATGATGAGTTTCACCTCTTGCAAAAGCCTGGCTTTTGCTGTTCCTCGATTGATGTTGCACATCGGACTTTCTTGCTTAGCCAGATCAAATGGCAACTTGAAAGCAGAGTGTGCCGTACGACCGCCATCCAGCAATGTGGCTGCGATACCGCTGGATGCTACCGCGAGTGCGATTCGATTTTGACTTCTCTGTTCTGCCAGTAGCAGGTTTGTGACGAATATCTTGCCAGTTCCGCCTGGCGCATCCAAAAAGAAGACACCGCCGTGTCCACTTTCAACACAGTCATTGATCGTGTTGTATGCATCGGCCTGGTCTGCGACCATTTGCGGTGCATTCTCTTCAACGAAAGAGGCCAGCCCGGCTACGTCGTAGCTGATCTCTCGCTGGTATTCAGCAGAGACCATCACCGCTACCGACCTGTCCGCTGCAGGTAGTCCGTAGCCGGGTAGTTTCTGTCCTCCCATTGCTAGTGTCCGGTCTTCGATATCAACCAATGCCTGGTTAAAGATCGCGTCGTTGTACGGAACGGGTGTCTCGTCGGATGCTTTGATGAGTTCACAGTAGTAGCGATGGTGAATGTCCTCCGACATCGCCTCTTTGTGTGTGTTCCACAACTGGATCGGATCGGACACGCCACATACTTGCAACAGGATAGCAAAGAGTTGCCTCAGCTGTCGCGGTGCTTGCATGGCAGCCACTTCCTGCAGTGTCTTGTTCCAGTGTTCGTCGTTTTCGAGGATGCCGTGACGGGCACACGCCTCTCTGTACGTATCCATCACTTCTCCGTCATACTCTCTCAGTGATCGGAAACATGTAGAACCGCGAACTGTGTGCGGCAGCAGTCTCATGTAGAAACATTCTCTGTTGTTTGGGTGTACAGTGTACACTCGTCCGATCGCGTCTCCTGACACGTATCCTGGCCAGTCTGGTACCGGCTTGCCTTTCTTTCTCGCTATCCACATTTTGTTCGTCCATGTATAGTATGTCGGCACGTCTGAATAGCGCAGTGGTCTGGCAAAGTCGTCCCGATCGCATAGTTTGAAGAACGCGGTCAGACTCGTGTCGGCAGGATTTTCAACCTGCTGTCGGGCGTTCTGCTCAGTGAAGTACACTCGTTGACCGTTCTCCAGGTGGACGGCCAGATTGACCACCGTCGGGTATCGATCGTGGATGTCGAATCCAAACAGTCGCCACACAGCTTCATTGCTGGATATGTATCGTCCCACCTGGTAGTTGTTCACCTCGTCAATGGGTTCGCCGTCTGCCTTTAGCCCAAACACGGCCATGTCAGATCCCTTGTTCACATACTTGCACACATACTTGATGCTCTTGATGGAGCTGCATGACTCCACATTGATGTGAGCATTGAACGTTTTCGACAGCACTTTGTTGTATGGTACAACCCATGTGTTGTCCACTTTAACTTCTATGCCACCACGTATCTTGAGTGTGCATGTGTGGCCACCATGTTCTGGTAGGCGACGGCGATATCGGGGATAGCCATCGTGTCCTGTGTGTGTCTCAAGTAGTGCAGTACGTGGGAATCGTTTTTTGCACTTCTTGTTCTCCATGCACGGACTGGATGGGTTGATGGCACCACATGGTCCGTGGATCATCTGAGTTTTGATGGTTTCATGCAGAACTGGGTCAGCCACCGGATCGGGAAGCTCTGCACAGATCATGTCGTCCATCTGTGACGATCGGATCTTCTTGACACACCACACCAATGTATGGGTATGTGGCAAACCCCGTGTTTGCCACTCAGTTGTAGTCATGCAACAGATGAGTTCACCGAAGATCTTCCCTTGTGTCAGCAGCCACATCAGTTTTTGTGCTTCTCGTGGAACACACGGGCAACGATATCGTGCCTGTCTGATGCGTTCTGTCCAGGATACAGCTCGTTCACGATCTCGGGCCATTTGGGATTACACGTGAACGTGATGAACAGATCGGGTCGACCATATTTGCGAACGTATGCCATCGCATCCTGTGCGCGCTGATGCATGTATCGTGGAGAGCCTGTGAACGACGATGGCAGTATCACTCGCTGTCCCACAGTATCGGATCGGCCATCAGTTCGGATGGCGTCCTGCAGATGAATATACTGTTCGGCACGCAGCTTTTTCTGGTTCAGCTGGATGAACAGCAATCGCTCAGACTCAACCTTGGCATACATGTCGGTGAAAAATTGGCTGGTCACATCTTTGAAACGCAGCAGCTGGTTGAACTCTTTTGAGCGAATCATCAGACGGGACGAATAGAAGTCCTTGCACGAAACTCGCTTATGTGGTTTGTCGGCGCCAGTTTCGGGACATACATGTAGAATGGCAAAGTTGTAGCCATCTTCTCCGTATGGGAACAGCAGCGGATACTGCAGACTGTCGTACGACCGATGTGTCTCTCTGATGTGTATTGGTTTATCGTCTCTGTGGCTGATAACAATATCCCGGGAGCCGTGTTCTTGATTGGTCATCAGGATCGCCACCTCGCTCGCACAGGGAGCGTTAAAACGTCGTTCGTGTTCGCCAGCCGGTCGTCTATCGGCACTGATGATCACCTTGTGTTCGGGACATGCTTCCATGTGTTCCAGTGCTGACTTGAAACTTTGAACATACGGGTTGGTCGTCTGCCTTTAGCCCAAACACGGCCATGTCACCTGGTAGTTGTTCACCTCGTCAATGGGTTCGCCGTCTGCCTTTAGCCCAAACACGGCCATGTCAGATCCCTTGTTCACATACTTGCACACATACTTGATGCTCTTGATGGAGCTGCATGACTCCACATTGATGTGAGCATTGAACGTGTTCGACAGCACTTTGTTGTATGGTACAACCCATGTGTTGTCCACTTTGACTTCTATGCCACCACGTATCTTGAGTGTGCATGTGTGGCCACCATGTTCTGGGAGGCGACGGCGATATCGGGGATAGCCATCGTGTCCTGTCTGTGTCTCAAGTAGTGCAGTACGTGGGAATCGTTTTTTGCACTTCTTGTTCTCCATGCACGGACTGGATGGGTTGATGGCACCACATGGTCCGTGGATCATCTGAGTTTTGATGGTTTCATGCAGAACTGGGTCAGCCACCGGATCGGGAAGCTCTGTACAGATCATGTCGTCCATCTGTGACGATCGGATCTTCTTGACACACCACACCAATGTATGGGTATGTGGCAGACCCCGTTTTTGCCACTCAGTTGTGGTCATCCAACAAATGAGTTCACCGAAGATCTTCCCTTGTGTCAGCAGCCACATCAGTTTTTTGTGTTTCTCGTGGAACACACGGGCAACGATATCGTGCCTGTCTGATGCGTTCTGTCCAGGATACAGCTCGTTCACGATCCCGGGCCACTTGGGATTACATGTGAACGTGATGAACAGATCGGGTCGACCATATTTGCGAACGTATGCCATCGCATCCTGTGTGCGCTGATGCATGTATCGTGGAGAACCTGTGAACGACGATGGCAGTATCACTCGCTGTCCCACAGTATCGGATCGGCCATCAGTTCGGATGGCGTCCTGCAGATTAATATACTGTTCGGCACGCAGCTTTTTCTGGTTCAGCCGGATGAACAGCAATCGCTCAGACTCAACCTTGGCATACATGCCGGTGAAAAATTGGCTGGTCACATCTTTGAAACGTAGCAGCTGGTTGAACTCTTTTGAGCGAATCATCAGACGGGACGAATAGAAGTCCTTGCACGAAACTCGCTTATGTGGTTTGTCGACGCCAGTTTCGGGACATACATGTAGAATGGCAAAGTTGTAGCCATCTTCTCCGTATGGGAACAGCAGCGGATACTGCAGACTGTCGTACGACCGATGTGTCTCTCTGATGTCTATTAGTTTATCGTCTCTGTGGCTGAGAACAATATCCCGGGAGCCGTGTTCTTGATTGGTCATCAGGATCGCCACCTCGCTCGCACAGGGAGCGTTGAAACGTCGTTCGTGTTCGCCAGCCAGTCGTCTATCGGCACTGATGATCACCTTGTGTTCGGGACACGCTTCCATGTGTTCCAGTGCTGACTTGAAACTTTGCACATACGGATTGGTCGTGTGCAACATTTCCTGCAGCAACTGCACAGTCTCCTCACGAATGTCGTTAGACAGTTGGCAGCGTCGTTGGGTTTCTTCCAATGCGTTGTTCATGAAGTAAACCTGTGCATATTTGGGATCATCATCACTGGAGGTCGCCAAACTGCCCATTCGATGATACACCTGACCTTGTACTTTGAATGTCATGAATATACCACGATGTACCGGACCACCCGTGGAGCCGAAAGAGGTCATCATGAAAGCAGCATTGTAACGCCAGATTTTGCCTCGAAACTCCTTTGCCATCGATGTGCTACCTGTGAGCAGCTCCTTCAATATATCCGGAGGATCAGCCAGCGTCTGCAGCCGTACTTTGCCGCGTGAACAGCACATCCCAACAGTTTCGCCAGCCCATTTCAGTGCACCGCAATGGGTACACTCTTTACTCATTGAACCGATAGTGACATGCTTGTTGGTACTGTATGCCGCATTAATGTCGTATGCAAAACCGACATCACGCCACGGAATCGCATTGGCCGCATGACGTGCACGGGCAACAGCAAGGCGACAATTGTGTTGCTGTGGTGTTTCTTTTTACGCAATATAGCCTGCCTCTCTCGTCTCTCAGTCAAACGCTGTTCTCGTTGCTCAGCAGTCTCGCGTTCGCGATGAGCCCTGTTACGTTTCGCAGATGGTGTATCATCCTTAGGCATTGGTTTCTGTCGTTTTAACATTGTCGCATCACTTCGCGGACGGACACATGCACTCGCCACCACTGTCACACGGCGACTGAGGTGGTATTGATCAGCCCTGGACAATAGCAATCAGCTGCTGGGGTGTCGTTTAGCTACATATATGACGCATGTGGCGGTTGTGATCGATATCAGTTTTTTTATCTGTGCGCGCGCCAAGTTCACCAATTACAGTGCAGAGTTGTTGTGACAATAGAAAGAATAGCTTTCGTGAAACGCAGCTCTATAAAACACAGCTGTATTTATATTCACATATTAAATCCTTCCCACGGGAGATTCGCCTGCGTCGCAACACGTGCGCCCTATATCATTTTCAACCGGTGAATGTGCCTGAAGCAAACTCGCCGATTGATCGATGGATTTCGAAGGCGCTTTGGCACGAACTATTTGGCTCTTATCACAAAAATGCTACACTGTAATTGGTTCAATTGGTGCGCGCACGGATAAAAAACTGATATCGATCACAATCGTCACACGCGTCATATATGTAGCTAAACGACACCCCAGCAGCTGACGTTATTGTCCAACCTGACTCGATAGGCCTTGGTATTGATATGAGTCATCGCGGACATCGGATATTGTTGTGACGTCACAGGAATACTCGACGCTGATTGGTCGAAGTTGTGTGTCAGTGTGTCAGTGTGTCGACCAATCAGGAGAGAGATCCAAACAAAACTCGCCCTTTATATAATAGATTGCAGAAAGGTGACAAGCGTGTGTAACGTGCAGAAGTTTGGACCCGGCGACTGTTTCAGTGAAGAATTTCTCGAACGCGTGCTTAGTCGCATTGGAAGTCCGACCAGACTCCTCTAGCTTGAGGAACTTGACTTTGTATCACATCCAAAGTTCAAAGTTGCTGCACTCGCGATTTAACTGGAACGCGGTGGAATATAAATTTTATAGGAGTGCTACACAATCACGATTCAAAACATAGACATTTGATCCGAAATATAGGACCGATCCAAAAGAAAAAGCGAAACACGCAAGCACCGTCAGTTGCAATGTAACATGAATATAATTGCATATGTATATATATATATATACATATGTATGTATATGTATATATATATATATATATATATATATATTTATATATATATATATATATATATATATATGTGTGTGTGTGTGTGTGTATTATATATATATATATATATATATATATATATATATATATATATATATATATTGGCCCTGCCGGTAGCTCAGTTGGATCAATCGCTGGCCTGCACCGGTTTTCTCCGTTGTTGCAAGACAGAGATCGAGTCGCTTCACTCGCTCACATTTAGCCCGGGACGAGCTATCGGGACAGCCGTGTCGGTGCATTCACGGAACGTTAAACTCTCGGCCAGAATTATGCCGGTGAACTATAATTCATCGATCGTATGGTAGACGCAAGGTTCACGCAAAAGGACCAAGATTGATCAAATCGGTCGCCAACAAGAAAAATCGATGAAGCGAGTTTTTGTCGAGAGTCATGCTGGGTCGATGCGAGAAATCAGCTGATATAGATTCTCGTAGTAGATAGAACAGCTGATGAAGAAAAACACCAAGTATATTTTGATGCACATTATGTTCTGCAATAAATACCACACACGATCACAGAAAACAGCATCACTTTCATATCAGATTCGGTGGTAGACAATGCCATGGCAAGCCAAATCATCGTTGGTATACGAGCCCACTAGTAGGCGAGTTAGTGGTAGACGATCCCACTGGGTAGATTTATAGGCATCCTTGACCCCTGTATGGTGGAGACAGAACTCTCTAAAGCCACAGGAGCGTCCCTACAAGCACATCAGAATAGATCAGTGGCGATCCTGCCAACCACAACGTCAACGGTAGCCGCCTCACAGACGTCTCATCCAGCAACACCCACAACGGTAGCCGCCTCACAGCCGTCTCCTCCAGCAACACCCACAACGCACAACACGACCACCGTCACCGCAGGCCACCCCACAGTCGCCACCATCACCACCTCCACACCCTTCACCGTCACCGGAATAGTCCCCAATACGAGCACCAAGCTAACGGCTACGCCTCAAAACAACGGACACGGACACGGATAGCACGCCAGAACAACACATAGCAGGACTTGCATCACCCACATGCAGAACATCATCACACCTACACATACAAGGTCGGGCCTGACGCCCACGACTCGCCCTGGCGTCGGGCCTCTGCTTCGTTTCAGGTCGCAGGTGGGCAGTGGAGCCTGTTCCTAGGTCACGAAGCTGCCCACTCCAAATGTCCTTCTGATTGTTATGCATGTGTGTATGTATGTACATGAACCTACATGCTATGTATGTATCGGCCCTGTACGCCACGTTCTTTGCTTGCCGGCGTCTCATCTTTCCTCATAACCACATAACCGAATGCCACATATGCCGGATTAACGTAGCCCTTTCTTTAACGTTGCAAATCTCCAGCGGATGGCACTCTGCCACTGCTAAAGATTAAAAGAAGAAGAACATCATCACCAACTGGTCCACCAAAATCCAAACACCAAAACCGCCACTTAACAAACCAGCCACTCACGCCCACACCCACAGACACTGAACACAATACCACAATGAAATACACATAGACTGATCAGACAATGGCACGAATTCAAACATTACTCACCCCAACAGACCGCACAGCACTATACATCGAAGAATCTCAGTATAAACCCACGGACCCATACCAATTCAACGTTGCACAGTACACACTATACAGACACGATTCACAAACACATGCATATCAGGCGGTGTATGGACATACATTAGGAAGACGACTGCGCACCTCCTAGTGCACTTCAACACCACAGCAGACATATTACTCTCGGAGATACAAGTACACAGCATTGCCTACGCACTCAACATGTATGACTCACCTTTGCGGAACAAAAAACCCTTTCGGAATTGCACAAAGGAATTAGCCAAATTACCACGCCAGTCATCCTATGTGGAGATTTCAACTCACACCGCCAACTCTGGAACACACATACAATGCGCTCCGACCAGAGCATGTACACTCATCGCACTAGTCAATCAACAAAATTGCACAATATTGAACACCGGCTCTCCAATCCGCGTCATCCCATTCAATCCACAGGCCTCTCACACGATACCCGACATCACACTCGCCTCCTCCCAAATCTCCTTTTCTCTATCCTGGGAATGCCATCGTGATCCACATTTTAGTGACCACGTACCCGTAATCATTACCTTCACCCCAATCCCAATCACCGGCCCACCTCGCCCCGTCTGGCCGATGGAACCTGAAAAACGCAGCCTGGGCTCGCTTCTCAAAATCCCTATATGCTCAAACCACCTCAAGCCCACACATTACCCACCCCTTCAATTCGTCAACACTGCATTCACCACAGCACACCAAAACATGCCATAAACAAAACCCAGACACCAACACAGACCTCGCGCAGCCCCCTGGTGGAGCGATGAGTACCACCTGACGGTCTGCGAGAGACACTACGCACGGTACAGATACGAACGACACCGCACACCAGATACACTCACAGCATATAGCCACAACAAGCACTCTGCAGACGCACCATCAAGCACGCCAAAAAGGTTTCATGAAATACACCTAGTAGTCAATTTAACCCTCGCACGGCTGGTGATCTGAGCCACCTTCGCCAGGCTGGGGGGAGGGAGGTAGATACATACCCCCCCCCCAGGTATCTCACGAACCAAGCACGATAGAACGAATCTGAAAATTGCATCGGATAGTTCGAACAAATTCCAGTCGAAAGTACTTCGGTAGTTTTTACGCTAGGATTTGAACTTAACCCTCGCATAGCTGAGGGGGGTAGATACCTACCCCACCAAAGTTTTCCCGCGACAGCGGGAAAACGGCGCGCGGCAGGACGCTGAAATTTGGCATACCTTACAATAAGCTATTTTACAATGACAATTAGCCCAAAACTCTAAATTAAAATTTTCAAAATTTTGGATTTTCAAAATTTTTGATTTTTAACATTTTTGAATTTTGATTTTTTTATTTCTGAAATAGGTATACGAACCAAAAATATGACGTTCTAAGTCAACTTAGCATTATACAAAAGTCCATAGTTTGTCTGCAATGTTGATGTTAGTTTAGATAAAACTACAAAGTGCAAAAAATCAAAAAATCAAAATTAGAAAATTCTGAACCTGTACGTTTTGGTGCTCAGTCAAGATAAGTAAACCCTGAAAGTGTCATTGTAATATCTTTATTATTGAAGGCGTGGCGACTGCTTAAATATTTTTGGAGGTGACCTCACTTGGCCCGCGATAACTCGGTAACCTTTGATGACCCGACCAGATTTTTTTTTTCAGAACATGTAAAAATAGCTAATGGTAAGGTATACCAAATTTCAGTGCGCTACTGCGCGCCATTTTCTCGCTAGCGCGGGAAAACCTTAGGGTGGGTAGGTATCTACCCCCCCCCCCCAGCCGTGCGAGGGTTAATGCATTCACCATCTCGTTGAAATTTGGTTACTTTTGAAACATTGCACCACGGACAGAGATCACCAAACAAACTCACAGCACTTAGACATAACAACTTCGCCATCACAAACCTACAGACCATCGCAGACATTTTCACAAACAACTATTGCCAACATGACAAAGCCTGGACAATACACACCCACCCTCAGGATTCGTCACATGCTTTTCTGATACCAATCCCTGTACCAAACGCTGACCCAACTCTCTCCGACCCTTGCCGTTCGATCGACCTAACCGACTGTTTTCATAAATTTTTCGATCGCCTTGTTAAAGAACACCTCCTCTATGTTGTCCAATCACACAAGCTTGTCTCTTCCTCCCAATCAGACATCCTTCCTGGCAAATCTTTCCTCTCCACGTTTGCTCCGGACCAGTTCGCGACTTCGCTTCATGGCATGACATGTCTGTCCTTGAGTCCTTCCCTCCGTCTCACGGGTTCGGCCATCTCATCCCATCTGAAGACCTGTAGCCGCGAGCGCTGGTCAGTGGTACACTTCCTGTGAGGAGATGACACTATAACCTGTCCTTCAAGGTCGACAGCCGGCCGATCTATATAACAGCACACGGACAGGCGAAGAGCACCACATCTTCTGGAGTGATTCCCCACCACCAGCCTGTCCCATTCGCCAATATGAAGGTACTGCTGGTTCGCCAATTTCATTTGGTTCCAGAATTCCGTGCTCGCAGTGTATGTACTAGGTATCAGACATCAAGGAGAAGAAATTAATTGGTATGGCATTAACTACCTTCGGATTCGGTGGAGGTTTTCAAAGTTAATCGATAGAAGATACCTCTCATCCTGTGAAGTTAATAGTTCACTGCACATGATATGTACAATGTGTAATGGCACAATATGTTATATTCACCGAAAAAGTATGCCAATGTTAGGGCTCAATGCCCCCATCATGGTGACCAGTAGGGTTTCTTTTTCAAGTAAGACATCGTGTGCCATTGCACTTTGTATCTACCCTGTGCAGTCTTGTTCGCTCAAATCGTATCTATTCAGTGGTAATCAAATAGCACACTGTTAATATTCTAACATTGCAGAAGCTTCTATACTAATTGCCAGTTGCCACAGTAGTGTTGACCCTGTAGTCTAAACAACGCTCCATTGCAGCTGCTGCTGACCCTGACAGCGCTGGTAGCCGCGGCCTCCGCCCAGTCGTCAGTCCGCGCCAGCGTCGGGTACGCCGCACCGGCCGTGCGCGTCGGGTACGCCGCACCGGCCGTGCGCGCTGTACAGCCGCCCGTCGAGCGTGCCGAACAACCGCTCGTCGCGCGCATTCTGGAGTCGAGCAGCGAGACCGACGACCAGGGCGGCTACGCATTCCGCTTCCTGTCCGACGACGGCATCAGTCGGGAGGAGCACCGCTCCGACGGCGCCGTGGTCGGCTCCTACAGCTACGTCGCACCCGACGGCTCCACCGTGTCGGTGCGCTACGTGGCTGACGCGCTCGGGTTCCGCGCCGACGGCGACTCGCTGCCGACGCCCGTGCCGACCGAGTACCCGACACCGGTGGTGCCGTCCACCGAGGTGCCGGCCGAGCAGCGCACCGTCCAGCTCAGCTACTCCAGCCCACAGGGGCGGCAGGAGCAGGAGCAGGAGCGGGTCCAGGTCCAGCCGGCGTACGCCGCTCCTGGGCGGGCAGCAGTGGCTCCTGTTGTACGGTACGAGCCCGTCTACGAATTGCGGCCCGTCTCCAAGTGAACCTCCCAGTAGACTCGTCTACAACTGAGCCCGTCTACCAGTGGACTCGTTTACCGACGATGGCTTGGCTTGCCAGTGGCATTGTCTACCACCGAATCTGATGTGAAAGTGATGATATTTTTGGGTTTGTGTGTGGTATTTATTGCAGGATATAATGTGCATCAAAATATACTTGCTGTTTTTCTTCATCAGCTGTTTTATCTATTACGAAAATCTACATCCGCGGATTTCTCACGTCGACCCAGCATAACCATCAGCAAAAACTCGCTTCATCGATATTTCTTGTGGACATTTAGTCCGAATTCTTCCTGGAGTGGCTTTATGAACCAGGGTCCTGTTGCTAAACAGAGTTGGTCCTGGTCCTTTTGCGTGAACTGAATTCGCCTTCCATCTGATCCATGAATTATAGTTCACCCGCAAGATTTTGGCCGAGAGTTTAAGTAGCCGTTAATGCACCAACACGGTCGTCCCGATAGCTCGTCCCCGGTCTCATAGGGCCCGTTGCTAACTCACCCACCCAGCAGAGGACTAAATGCGAGCGCATGAAGCGATTCGATATCTGTCTTGCAGAACGGGGAAAGCTGGTGCAGGCCAGCGGTCGAACCAACTGAGCTACAGGCAGGGCTAATATATATATATATATATATATATATATATATATATATATATATATATATATATATATATATATATATATATATATTTATATATATATGTATATATATATATATATATATATTTATACGCATAGTATATATCTATATATATAAATACACATATATATCGATTTATATCTATTGGTATATATATATATATATATATATATATATATATATATATATATATGCATTGTTAAAGACGACACCGTTGTCTGCATTTATCTTCTTTTTATGCACATTTTCTAGTTTTCGGATGACTTTTCGTTGTTCGTTGGAAATATTATGCAAATTGTTACGGAAGGAAGCAATTGTGAAGCCGAGGAAATTTTTTTTTTTTTAATTACAAATATTAAGCCGGCACTCATAGGTCAATGTAATACGTGATTCGTTACATTATGTTATATTTTCGACGTTTCAATCAACATTGATCATCTTCAAGAATGAATTACGCGAATCACAGGTCACACAGATAGCACAAAGCCGATACACAAGCAAAAAGTACCACACATTTCACAAACATCATGTCTCTTGGCACTTCATGGGCTAGGATTCCAAAGTTGATAGGATACCATACTACATCCAAGCTCACTTTTTATACACCATTATACGGCTAAATATTTTTCATACCGAGCCAGGTGTGTGTATGTCTTATTTTGTGCGTTGATGATAGGTGTGGTGTCTCTGATGTAGATTGTTTCAGCCGCCACCAGCCGCCGTTTGTCATGACAGTGTAAAATGATAGAAGTGTCATCTGTCAGCATGGCTCTGGTGAGCCGTACTCCGCGGTGTTATCCGAGATGGTTCTTTGGGCCACCATCTTTGACACTTCTATCATTTTACACTGTCATGACAAAGAGCTTGATATATATATATATATATATATATATATATATATATATATATATATATATATATATATATATATATATATATATATATATATAAATATATACATATTGGCCCTGCCAGTAGCTTAGATCAATGGATCGCTGGCCTGCACCGGTTTTCCCCGTTGTTGCAAGACAGAGATCGAGTCGCTTCACGCGCTCACATTTAGCCTCGGACGAGCTATCGGTACGGCCATGTCGGTGCATTGACGGCACGTTAAACTCTCGGCCAGAATTCTGCCGATTAACTATAATTCATGGATCAGATGGTAGGCGCAGGGTTCACGCAAATGGACCAGGATCGATCAAATCGATCGCCAACAAGAAAAATCGATGAAGCGAGTTTTTTGTCGATGATCATGCTGGGTCGATGCGAGAAATCAGCGGAATATAGATTCTCGTAGTAGATAGAACAGCTGATGAAGAAAAACACCAAGTATATTTTGATGCACGTTATATCCTGCAATAAATAACACACACAAGCACAGAAAACAACATCACTTTCATATCAGATTCGGTGGTAGACAATGCCATGGCAAGCCAAGATCATACGTCGGTATACGAGCCCACTAGTAGGCGAGTTAGTGGTAGACGATCCCACTGGTAGATTTATAGGCATCCTTGACCCCTGTATGGTGGAGAAAGAACTCTCTAAAGCCACAGGAGCGTCCCTGCAAGCACATCAGAATAGATCAGTGGTGATCCGGCCAACCACAACGTCAACGGTAGCCGCCTCACAGCCGTCTCCTCCAGCAACACCCACAACGGTAGCCGCCTCACAGCCGTCTCCTCCAGCAACACCCACAACGGCAGCCGCCTCACAGCCGTCTCCTCCAGCAACACCCACAACGCACAACACGACCACCGTCACCGCAGGCCACCCCACATTCGCCACCTTCACCACCTCCACACCCTTCACCGTCACCGGAATAGTCACCAATACGAGCACCAAGCTAACGGCCACGCCTCAAAACAACGGACACGGACACGGATAGCACGCCAGAACAACACATAGCAGGACTTGCATCACCCACACGCAGAACATCATCACACCTACACATACAAGGTCGGGCCTGACGCCCACGACTCGCCCTGGGCGCCGGGCCTCTGCTTCGTTTCAGGTCGCAGGTGGGCAGTGGAGCCTGTTCCTAGGCCACGAAGCTGCCCATCCTCCAAATGTCCTTCTGATTGTTATGTATGTATGTATGTATGTACATGAACCTGTATGCTATGTATGTATCGGCCCTGTACGCCACGTTCTTTGTTTGCCGGCGTCTCATCTTTCCTCTCTTGCTTATTTGATATAACCGGATGCCACATAAGCCGGATTAACGTAACCTTTTCTTTAACGTAGCAAATCTCTTGCGGATGGCACTCTGCCACTGCTAAAGATTAAAAGAAGAAGAACATCATCACCAACTGGTCCACCAAAATCAAAACACCAAAACCGCCACTTAACAAACCAGCCACTCACGCCCACACCCACAGACACTGAACACAATACCACAATGAAATACACATAGACTGATCAGACAATGGCACGAATTCAAACATTACTCACCCCAACAGACCGCACAGCACTATACATCCAAGAATCTCATTATAAACCCACGGACCCATACCAATTCAACGTTGCACAGTACACACTATACAGACACGATTCACAAACACATACATATCAGGCGGTGTATGGACATACATTAGGAACACGACTCCACACCTCCTGGTGCACTTCAACACTCAACAGCAGACGAATTACTCACAGAGATACAAGTACACAGCACTGCCTACACACTCAACATATATGACTCACCTTTGCGAAACACAAAAACCCTTTCGGAATTACACAAAGGACTTAGCCAAATTACCACGCCAGTCATCCTATGTGGAGATTTCAACTCACACCACCAACTCTGGAACACACATGCAATACGCTCCGACCAGAGCATGTACACTCATCGCACTAGTTAATCAACAAAATTGCACAATACTGAACACCGGCTCTCCAACCCGCGTCATCCCACTCAATCCACAGGCCTCTTCACACGATACCCGACATCACACTCGCCTCCTCCAGCATCTCCTTTTCTCTATCCTAGGAATGCCATCCTGATCCACACTTTAGTGACCACGTACCACGTAATCATTACCTTCACCCCAATCACAATCACCGGCCCACCTCGCCCCGTCTGGCCGATGGAACCTGAAAAACACATCCTGGGCTTCATCAACATCCCAAACCACCTCAAACCCACACATTACCCACCCCCAATTCGACCCTTTCATTCACCACAGCACACCAAAACAGGCCATAAACAAAACCCAGACACCAACACAGACCTCGCGCAGCGCCCTGGTGGAGCGATGAGTGCCACCTGACGGTCCGTGAGAGAAAACACGCGCGGCACAGATATGAACGACACCACACACCAAATACACTCACAACATATAGACACAACAAGCACTCTGCAGACGCACCATCAAGCACGCCAAAAAGATGTCATGGAATACATTTAGTAGTAAATTTAATACATTCACCATCTCGGCAAAATTTGGTTACTTTTAAAACATTGCACTACAGACAGAGATCACCAAACAAACCCACAGCACTCAGACATAACAACATCGCCATCACAGACCTACAGACCATCGCAGACATTTTCGCAAACAACTATTGCCAACATGACAAAGCCTGGACAACACACACCCACCCTCAGTCTTCGTCACATGCTTTTCTGATACCAATCCCTGTACCAAACGCTGACCCAACTCTATCCGACCCTTGCCGTTCGATCGACCTAACCGACTGTTTTCATAAATTCTTCGATCGCCTTGTTAAAGAACACCTCCTCTATGTTGTCCAATCACACAAGCTTGTCTCTTCCCCCAAATCAGTCATCCTTCCTGGCAAATCTTTCCTCTCCACGTTTGCTCCGGACCAGTTGGCGACTTCGCTTCATGGCATGACATGTCTGTCCTTGAGTCCTTCCCTCCCTCTCACGGGTTCGGCCGTCGCATCCCATCTGAAGACCTGTAGCCGCGAGCGCTGGTCAGTGGTACACTTCCTGTGAGGAGATGACACTATAACCTGTCCTTCAAGGTTGACAGCCGGTCGATCTATATAACAGCACACGGACAGGCGAAGAGCACCACATCTTCTGGAGCGATTCCCCACCACCAGCCTGTCCCATTCGCCAATATGAAGGTACCGCTGGTTCGCCAATTTCATTTGGCTCGGGAATTCCGTGCTTGTAGTGTATGCACTAGGTATCAGACAGCAAGGGAGAAATTAATTTGTATGGCATTAACTACCTTCGGATTCTGTGGAGGTTTTCAAAGTTAATCGATAGAAGATACCCCTCATCCTGTGAAGAAATGTGTAATGGCACAATATGTTATATTCACCGGAAAAGTATGCCAATGTCAGGGCTCAACCATCATGGTGACAAGTAGGATTTCTTTTTCAAGTAAGACATCGTGTGCCATTGCACTTTGTATCTACCCTGTGCAGTCTTGTTCGCTCAAATCGTATCTGTTCAGTGGTAATCAAATAGCACACTGTTAATATTCTAACATTGCAGAAGCTTCTATACTAATGTTGCCAGTTGCCACAGTAGTGTTGACCCTGTAGTCTAAACAACGCCCCATTGCAGCTGCTGCTGACCTTGACAGCGCTGGTAGCCGCGGCCTCCGCCCAGTCGTCAGTCCGCGCCAGCGTCGGGTACGCCGCACCGGTCGTACGCGTCGGGTACGCCGCACCGGCCGTGCGCGCTGTACAGCCGCCCGTCGAGCGTGCCGAACAACCGCTCGTCGCGCGTATTCTGGAGTCGAGCAGCGAGACCGACGACCAGGGCGGCTACGCCTTCCGCTTCCTGTCCGACGACGGCATCAGTCGGGAGGAGCACCGCTCCGACGGCGCCGTGGTCGGCTCCTACAGCTACGTCGCACCCGACGGCTCCACCGTGTCGGTGCGCTACGTGGCTGACGCGCTGGGGTTCCGCGCCGACGGCGACTCGCTGCCGACGCCCGTGCCGACCGAGTACCCGACACCGGTGGTGCCGTCCACCGAGGTGCCGGCCGAGCAGCGCACCGTCCAGCTCAGCTACTCCAGCCCACAGGGGCGGCAGGAGCAGGAGCAGGAGCGGGCCCAGGTCCAGCCGGCGTACGCCGCTTCTGGGCGGGCCGCAGTGGCTCCTGTTGTACGGTACGAGCCCGTCTACGAATTGCGGCCCGTCTCCCAGTGAACCTACTGGTGGGATTGTCTGTCATTGAGCCCGTCTACCAGAGGGCTCATAAACCCCACTGTGCCCTTCTACCAGAGGCCTAATCTGCTAGCGACCCCGTCTACCAGTGGCATTGTCTCCCAGCGACTCCGCCTCCGAATGATCCTCTCCGTGAAGAAACCATCCAATAATTCCTCCCCTACCGGCGGACCCGTCCAACAATCATCGTGGACTACCATTTAATTCGCCGGCGGGTGTACCAGCCCATGCGATGGTTTTCCAACGGAGATATTACCAGGATGCGGCTCACCGTTGTTGGAACAGGACGGGAGTGAATGTGATGCTGTCGTCTGCGCGTGTGTGTGCTATTTATGGCATGATGGATATAAATATATAAATTGTTTATCTTCACAAGTGTTGTGATGTATTACGGGGACCTACAGCCATTGATGTTTCGCATCGACCATGATGACGATCATCAAAACAGCTGGCATGGCGGTAAAAATGTCACAATATCAGGAAGTGCCGTTAATTTCGCATAATCTATGTTCACGGTTCGATACATTTATTTATATCATATTAAAAATGATTTCGCTCAACATGCTTCCTCAACGAATCGAATGGCCAGTGAGCAATACAAATCTTAAGATCTGCATTAACACAAAATAATTGGAGCTCAAGGTTTCGTTATATTTGGTAGCATCTTCAGGAGCAAAAAAAAACAGTACGACAAGGGGGTTACAAGAACATAGGGCTTCGTATCATTCATACATTGACTCGAAAAACACGCTGATACAAGACAAAACACGGCCGGTTTCAAACCTCCTTCCCTCCCTCCAGATCAAACTTATGGTACGATTGTTGACGTACGTAAAAGATGAGACCATAGTGTTTAGACTGGGGCGCTGCTCATGTACGTACCTACAAAGACCTCGTGACACGGAGGTCGAGGGCCGAATTGCATCGGGACGAAATTGGGAAATCGGCAATGGTGAAGTGGGTAACACACGCAAATGAGTGCTCCCTGACTGGTGAAGCGTCAGGCTGCAGAGGACATGTTGAGTGCGGTCGGATCTTCCTAAGTATTGCTATGCCCTACAGAATGGACGAAGCAGGGTAGACCTCACGCACGATTCCTCAAAGTAGGCACATATAAAGCAAGATACTACCGGTGATAACCAACATTTCTGAATCCTCTCCTTACGTCGGAAAAACGAGCATATGATGAGAGAATTGGCTACGATGATCGTGGAGCTGGGATATGGGTAAAATATTATGAGTAGTCCTATCATTTCAAACTTCAGGCGATCAGACTCTGGTCCGAAAAACTGAAGAACGAAGTATTTAGGCAGCTTTGGAACTGTGTGCATGACGGATTTGCTTCGGAACCGAGAGTCAATTGACTCTCGGTTCACACTTCACTTGTTTAACAGGTGCAGATGCACGTGCCGTATTCTGAACACCGCTGTTCGGTTCGGAAAACACGGAAAATCGCCTGTGTTGATTGCCGAACAATTGTATACCCAATGAAGACGATGTTTAATACATTTGAGCCGTATAATACATGATTGCACAAAATCACAAAGCTTCACTGTAGCTGTCGTTGCACAAGTAATTAGTAGCCGCTAAAGTCATGACATTTTGAGCTTTCGAAATTACCGCCCTGCCGTTGACCAGATCTATAATGCAAGGAAGCATTGTAAGCAGCCGTAGACATTTTTTTTAAAGGAATAGCATTCCATGCAATTCAACAAGCCATTGATCTCCATAATCATCTGCACACTTCGGACTGCAAGCACTGTGAAGCTTTAGCTGGGTAACTCCAGACAGATAGCACAGCAATGGCGGCCGGACGCCTGTGGAGGAAAATGGACGATGAGTCCAACATCTAGTCTCAAGGTAGTCGCAACTCGATAAAACTTGAGATCTGCATTATTCCTCACGATGCCTCGGGTGTGTTCCACGACAGATCGTCAAAATATGCTCAGATTTGACATCCACTAAATTTGTGTTTTGACCAAAATTGGTGTACAGGGTAGTCTTATGCTCTGAACACGACTGAACAAGTTTTAGCCCGATCCGACCAACGGTTTCGGAGTTATAGCCTCCAACAATATTTTGAGGTCAGACAGCAATGGTATCTTTGGCGATAGATATCTCGTCGATAATGAAGAGGATTTGTGACATATTATGCATCTTTGAGAAGGAAAATGAGTAATGAAAACATATCCGTGATAAAATATCAGCATTCCTCACGTTACCTCGTGACCCAATGACCTCGTGACCTCGTGACCTTCTGTGACCCTTAGCCCATTGAAATTGATAAATTTTATAGCAGAAATACAAACTGGCATGATTTGGCTCACATACATTTATTTTAATGTGTTTTGCTTTTAAATATCCCATATATGATTTTGCGATTTTCGGACAGAATGGATTTCGTGTAAGTTTTCTCCCATTGGAAAACTACGGGGGATCTAACAATGAATTAAAAAGGGTGATATGACAACGTTTGCTTAGCACAAAATATATACAACTTATTGATGTAAGTCTTATGGTTTGCCTTAATAAACTTCACAAAGTTCAAGGTCGCCCATTACCGATACGTCACCCATAGGCTTATTTACGTGTGACGACGCAATTTTACTTCGGAACATCTGGTGGTCTGGTAATCGAAATATTTGACCATGCTGTTCTCACAACAAAAAGTACAATGATGCCTTCATTCTACCTGAAGGCATCATTTACATGGACGTACAGTCGAATCACTATCGAAATGCAAACTCACGCGTTTTCTGTCACGGTATGCATAGCGTGTCCCCGTTTACATGAACATTTTCACAAACCTCCTGTGATTTCATTATTCACGTTTTAGGCACTCTTTGCGCATTGCACATTACTGCACTGCACTAAGCATTGAACAATAGAACAACGATGGGATGGAACAACCAAATAAACGTCAGATGATGAGAACTTGCTTTTCCAACTTGCACATTTGTAGCTCTCCATGCAGCTCTTGTAGCTTCCTTAACAATGGTTGAACATTTCATCATCACCATCGTGTCGCAGCTTATTTCCGTGTAACGGCGTAGTTTTACTTCAGAACGTCTGGTGGTTACTTACAACACGTACTGTATGCGATCAAACATGACAATGATGCAGTCTGACCATATTCGACCACACTAACATTACTATAAGAAGTGCAATTATGCTTTCTCTCCACCTGCAGATAATCCAGGGGTGTAGGATCCTGTTCAGTTGCAAGGGCTCCAGCACCCCAACCAGCAGCTCAGCCCCCCCCCACCCACCCCAACTTGTCAGCCAGCTTACCCCTAACTTTGGAATTCAAAGCCATGCAACAAAAAATCAAGCTAGATAGGTGTAAGATTGCCCAAAATGTATAATGAGTGGTGACGGTATTATCGAGGTTCTTCTAAGTATACTTTGGTGTTGGTTGTGCCTGTCCTCTTTGATAAATTGAAGTAGTGCAAACAATCCTATTTTAAGTTATCTCAAATGGGTAAACATCATAAGTACCGCCCCGGTAGCGCAGTTGGTTAGAGTGCTTTCCTGCTCTGGTCTCCCCCTGGCGACACAGGGTTCGAGTCGCTTCGTGCGCTCGCATTTAGAGGGGAGGGTCAGTTGGCAGCTGGCCCAATAAGGTCGGGGACGAGTTACCGGGCGGCAGTATCGGTGCACTGGCGGCACGTTAAACTTTCGGTCAAAAATCTGCTAGAGTTCACGGGAGGTCACGACGTCACGAGGTCAGTAGGTCGCGAGGTCAAATGTAGGAAATATTGATATTTTATTTCGGGAATAATTCTGTTGATCCTTTTTCTCCTGACATATATATCATTTGCCACCCTTTCCGCTTATTATTGATGCGATATCCATCTTCAAACCAACCCATGTAATTTCACCTAAAGACCATGCAGGAGGTTAAAGCTCAAAAACCGTTGGCCCAATCGGGCTGAAATTTGTACAGCCGTGTTCAGAGCCAAACACTACCCCGTCAGCGTATTTTGGTCTCAATCAAAATGTATGGGGTGAAGTGCATTGGTCGATGTTTTGTGGAACGCACCCTGGATAGAATTACGCATGAATGTTGAGAAGCGTACTTTGTCCATGACATACATCCACAAAATATAGGTCCTCACTGCTTAAAAACTGCACTCATCCAAAGCATTGAATCCGATAACCGTCCTTTCGTGAGTAACCTAACAAACATTTTCTCAAACCATTTTGTTTTCAGTGAAGAAACTTATTACGTTAGTGGCTTCCCAGGTGGACTGGGAAACCATTGCACTGGAAAACCTAGTATTTGATGTAGTAGGGGATTTGGCTAAAAAGCTTGCTGCAGTCCAGAGAAAATGGGCTTAGGATAAACAGATGTGGAAAAGTCGCCCTGCCCTTGAGTAATCAGGAGGTCCAAGAAGGGGAGAATTGCGTTGCTTTCTTCTTGTCCCGGTATTTTGATGTTTAGGTGCTGACCGTTCAGGTAGTCTTGAAATTGAACCGCATTGGTCCGTTCACAAAGTGGTAGGGCACAGTCATCGACATAGTGACCGTAATAAGTTGGTTTAAATGTAGGGGCACGAACATAACAGCATCTTTTCGTAGAAGCAGATTAAGACCTGAGCGAAAGTGAGAACTAAAGGCAAGCCCATGCCCGCGACTTCATTATGTTAGTATAGCTTTTGGTCAAATATGAAGAATGGATTTAGAATAGAGATCTCAAAGAGGGAACGGAAATGCTTGACCCTCCATGGCAATTACCATGGCATCTTGAGCTGTGCTAAACATACCACGGATGGAAAGACATGTCCCTTGTTTCATTTTCTGGGATGCAAGGAAATAAACTTTTGTGATTAAAAGCTGCCATATAAACTGTGCCATAAATGATATGGGAAATATTGTTTGCAAATTCAAACGAATTCTGAACAGCATGCTTATTGTTTTGTGATGCAGAAAGCACTAACACAAGATGTTTCGTCAGCTTGCATGGCGGCACGCCACACGCAGAAAAAAATGTCTTGTCGGCCAAGGACCCTATCCGTCACGAGTCCCTTTCGTGGATCCAAAGCCCCTACACGTCGGTCCAGTAGGCATGTATGGGCTCACTGCACCGATACCTTGAGGGCCCTTTGCAGGCCCCTCAAGGAGGACGTCTGGAAGGCCCCCTCCGACCTTCCAGGGGCGGCTGCCCCCTTCGCCCCCCGCCCCCTGGCTACGCCGCTAATGCCAGCACATATGTTTCTGTACTTCTGAGAGAAAGTATAGCAGATCACCATGAATTGAAGCTTTACTACCGTGAATATGAGCTCATATATGAATTACATTATCAAGTTCTTTGACAAAGGCTTAGCAGAATTACTGGAATGGGTGTGGACAAAATAGTGTCCCAACTTTTCATGCTATTTGTGTTACTCTTGAACGTTCGCATCGATTATCCTGAAACGTGGTGAATTTTCTTATCATTCTTTTCTACATTAGGTGACAATTGTTCGGTCTGAACTTTTATCACGGACAGTTTCGAGAAGGAGTTTCCAGTGTCATGTCGACCCAAAATTATCCTAATTTTGTCAATTCGCAGCATGCTTGGATTCTCCTGCTATCTCTAAAAAAAACATTCGGGTGTATCTTCACCAACACCTGGCAGCCAATATTGAAAGGCCATTCGCTACATGATTTAATATATTGTAGTACTTGTCAGAAGTACATCTTGGGTGATGACGGGTAAGACATGGGGAAATAAATTATTGCGGAAGTTCATGCTTTGGTGACACCGAGTAAATATAGAGCTACATTGGTCATGATATATATGTGACAATGTTTCGTGAGATATATCAGTGTATGTTTTCATCACGAACGGCTCCATGCGACTTTTTGGAAAGAGGAAGTAGGACAACAATAGTAATTCTTAGTAGGACCTATTAACTGGATTTGAGATCTTACCGGACAACTGCGCTACATCTATGCTAATAATATTATTGCAGAGTGCATGACTAGTTGCAACTTACATCCTAACTGCGGGTGCGGAGTGAGTGGGCGGGTGCAGAGTGAGTGGGCGGGTGCAGAGTGAGTGGGCGGGTGCAGAGTGAGTGGGCGGGTGCAGAGTGAGTGGGCGGGTGCAGAGTGAGTGGGCGGGTGCAGAGTGAGTATTGCGGAGGCTGAGCTTGGTTCTGTGGGTGCATCGAAGCATGGAAATTACATTCTAATGGGAGCACAATGAGGATATTTGGCACATAACTCCGAAGTGAAGAACTGATGTTTCCACCAGAGGCGTCGCAAGGCAAGTTGTTCAGGAACCATGCTTTTCTTTTAAAAAGATCAATTTTGGAACCTTCGCGTGTTCTTCATCATTCATCTGCATCGAAAATAATTGTCATAGGGCGATTATGTTCGTGGTTGCTTGCTTACGTTACGCTTCTTCATCACGGACTACTCCAAAGCATGGATAAGAAGAGTAGGATTAAGTTTTCAAACTATATATCAGATGCAGAAATTGTGGTATCTAACTGCTGTCTGAAGAGTGAAGTAGGATTTCTTTACATTTCCCGCCCGGTTTATAAACACATTGCCATGAAGGTCGGGAAGCAAGCCAATATTGTTTTCAGGAGAAACATTTTCCTTCACTTGCTCATCTTAAGAACAGCTTAGTTAGTCTGTAGTACGTCAGAACGTAAGGGCAACTCAGCCTGATATGAATGAATGAATTTCGCCATGGACTCCATCCCCTCAAATCGACTGATATGTGCAGAGCTGAGTTCAGGATCCAAGGAATATCGTCTCCTCCGCATTCGGAACGTCTGGTTGGGAGCACTTGTCCGGCGGATGCCTCTTCCCTGGAATGGAGACAATGGCCGAGAAATAATTCCAAGGGGCGCGGTTGGACATTCCCAATGGAACGTCACTTTCCGATCAGAGGGATTCCAAATCGAATGGGGCAGTTCCTGCATCGAGGAAGGGCATACCCTCCGTGTCTCCAACTCTCTTTGGATCCGCCAATGCTCTCGTAAACCATCATTTGTTGAAAAATGGCACGGTCGTCTACAGTAGAAATGTACTAGACTACTTTTGAAACCCAACCACGGCTTTGACTGGCCTTGGCGATTTTCGTGTTGCTTGTCAAATGTTGTTTCCGCGTGTGCAATTACAACCAGTTTTCAGGCTCTATTGAAGAAGAAAAAACCTGCTTACCTCCTTCAGATTCCAAATCGGTAAGGTAATACTGGGAGCACACTTGGCCTAATGCTGTATCTGTACAATGGGTCTAATGATAGCGTGCCACCATTTATTGACATCGGTTATTTCAGAATCGACTTGAGGTTACCTTTTGTTCCCCATGTTATGAGTCTCGGGTAGCCATATCCAGGACTACCCTTATTTTATGGTAATTTACGGTGTTCTACACAATTTCTCCAGTACAGTTCACGGTTTCGCCCCCTGGCGACATTGGCGTCCTTGAGCTGCTCCCCCTGGGTCGGACCGTCTCACCCGACCACCATAACCTGTCCTGTTCAGGGTCGACAGCCGGTCCCACCGGCCTATATAACAGCGCACGGACAGAAGAGCATCACATCAGCTGTTGTGGTTCACCACCTAACAGGTTCTCCCAATCGCCAACATGAAGGTACATTTGGCTCGCCGGTGTGGTTTGTCTCGGTGAATCCGTACCGATGATGGATGTACCAAGTATAATGTAGCACGGACTAGAAATGCCTTTGCTTGTTCCTAACTGCCTGCAGGTGCTGTGGGTGCCATTGGAGTTTGATCGATACACCTCATCCAGTTAAGTCTTGTTGTTAATGTAGGATGGCCTCTAACTGTATTATAATTTTAACATTAAGGTGAGAATGTTAATTACAGTGCCCGACGTTTCGGTGTCATACCTTCTTCAAAGGCAAAGTAAAGTAAACAAGTTTTGCAGTCAGAATGGGTACAATGTACCTTACATGTATCCTTACATGGGTACAATGTGTGCCTCATAACCATTCTGACCGCAAAACTTGTTCACTTTATGTTGCCCTTGAAGAAGGTATGACACCGGAACGTCGGGCACTGTAATAAATATTTTCACCTTAATGCTAAAAGACTAATACCGTTACAGGCCATCCAACATTAATTTCGAGCTGTCTGCCATTCAAGAAGTTTTGTTTTCTTGTTGTTGTCTTGTTGTTGTTAAGTTTCCTAACATTGCAGCACCTCATATGCTGATGTTGCCAGTTCCCATGATAAACACCCATTTAGTCTAAGCAACGCCCCATTGCAGCTGCTGCTGACCCTGACAGCGCTGGTAGCCGCGGCCTCCGCCGAGTCGTCAGTCCGCGCCAGCGTCGGGTACGCCGCACCGGCCGTACGCGTCGGGTACGCCGCACCGGCCGTGCGAGCCGTGCCGCTGCCCATCGCACGCATTCTGGAGTCGAGTAGCGAGACCGACGACCAGGGCGGCTACGCCTTCCGCTTCCTGTCCGACGACGGCATCAGTCGGGAGGAGCAACGCTCCGACGGCGCCGTGGTCGGCTCCTACAGCTACGTCGCACCCGACGGCTCCACCGTGTCGGTGCGCTACGTGGCTGACACGCTCGGGTTCCGCGCCGACGGCGACTCGCTGCCGACGCCCGTGCCGACCGAGTACCCGACACCGGTGGTGCCGTCTACCGAGGTGCCGGCCGAGCAGCGCACCGTCCAGCTCAGCTACTCCAGCCCACAGGGGCGGCAGGAGCAGGAGCAGGAGCGGGTCCAGGTCCAGCCGGCGTACGCCGCTCCTGGGCGGGCCGCAGTGGCTCCTGTTGTACGGTACCAGCCCGTCTACGAATTGCGGCCCGTCTCCAAGTGAACCTACCAGTTTCCTCGCCGACTACTGGGCCCGTTTATCAGAGGGCTCGTGTTCCACTGAGCCCGTCTACTAGTGGGCTCGTCTACCACTGACTCCGTCTACCAGTGGCATTGTCTGCTAGCGAATCTGAGATGAACTTGAAGATGTTTTCTGTGCGCTTGTGCGGTATTTATTGAACGGTCTAATGTGAATCAAAATATACTACTAAGTGTTTTCTTCACGAGTGTATTATCTTCTACGATAATCTACATCAACTGATACCTATCTCGCATCGACCGTAATGGTGATCAACAAAACATTGGTGGAACGGTAAACAGAATGCCATAGCATCATGACATGTCCTGGAATTAAGTGACTGAGAGCCACTTCATACGTGTATATATATATATATATATATATATATATATATATATATATATATATATATATATATACATATATGCTATACATGACATCACAATTGGCCCAATGGGCAATTGACATCACATCGGAAGGACTTGTTCACTCTAGAACATGGATTGAAAACAAACCTCTTACCAAAACCTCCTTTTTCCTTTGCCAAGTATTGATGGCAACAACACTATGGTGATTAGACACTTTTTAGAACGCATAAGTTAATGCTCATTATTTACCATTCGCAATCTTAGAAAACCGCAAAATTAAGACTGGGCACGTACCATGTACTACGTGCCACTACCATGCGCAAGTTTTCATTCATTCAGTATTCAATCATCTTTCAAATGCTGGACTATGTTATTCATCGACAGTGAAGAAACATCAATGTCAAAACTTAGTTATCATACCATACCACTACCAGATTCAGATACATCAACTGTGATATTCTTCAGACAGGTAAGCGTCATGCTAAACGCCTATGCATACATGGTATATCTTGCTGGTGCTTGGAAAAGGGTTCTTTCTGATGAATTGGTATTATTCAGGTTTCATTTGAATTCATACTTTTTTCAAGCATTATTTTGGCATGCTACATTCAACTTTGCGGAATTACGTTTCCTGACTCTTCATTTCATGACGTCACGTACTGAGTGACATCACATACCAAGATGGAAGCTCGGGATGCAGTTTATTTTGGTCATCAGTGACGCACCACTGACAAATCGTGGAAGGAATTGGGGTGGCACAGGATCAGAGTGTCCAAACGTGAGATGTTCAGCAGACAAGAGGCAGTTTGTGACACGATAACGATGACCACAACATGAAGGGTTTCAATCATTGAAACCGATATCGATAAAACATGTTGACAGTGATATGCGTTGAGTATGTTTGCCTGAAGCACATTAGACAAAACATGTTTTCAATAAGTCACACTATCTCGCTTTTGCTAATCGTTAGCGTGCGAAGTAAAACTTGAAGAGTATTGGAGACCGGGGCTATATGCTACACGGGTTGGTTTATACAACAGCATTCTCTCCAAAAGTATGAAGCCGGTAGCCATCATCCATGGCTACCACACATGCTGCTATTGGCACCATTTTCCAGCGGCAAGAACAAGCTCAAGTCCTTTCAACCCGCGGCTGCGAAAGTAAAATTTCAATGTCTGTGCTTCACACTTATGGTTACACACAATTTATGGTTGTACTCCAACTTGATAACTCTTCAGGTGTCAGTTATCATTACCATGTTCTCTCAGCTTTGCAATGATGAAATGCTTCTATCGTTTGTCACTACACGGTACTCCCAATGTTGCATAACATGTTGGAGCCTGCACCAGAAAGCCTGCGGGTTAAATTGACACAGCCTACATCAACTTAATCAGCCTGAATTAAGATCAGTCTGTTTCAACGTTTTGTGGACTGGTAATGGAATAAAATAACCGCATTCTTGCCTATTTGTACTAAGGTGTTTGCTAAAACTGTTCAAAGATAATTCAATATTTCTACGGGAATTTATCACCTGACAGAAAAGAATGAACAAAGGAAAAGGTGCAGCTACGAAAGGAACGTTTGCGCATTCCACAGATACCATAAACCATGAGCCAGGGCTAAAAAAAAACCCCCCCCCGGGGAAAGCCGGGGGGACCAGGGGGCAGACTCACCAGGCCGCAGTGGCAACCAAAACCATAATTTTTATTTTATATGTCCGTCAACATTTGAACCATAAATGATAGAATTAGTCGATGTATCAGATATTTTCATTTAGCAGCAATACTCTTTTTCCAGATCAAAAGTATACTATGAACGTACCGCTAATGCTACCAAATATCCCATCCCTCTGACCTACCATATTTATACTAGAACCTCCCGTCGGCACAGGACGGCGCTTTTCTGACAACCACAATGCTAAACCAATGGCATACCGTGGTCGCCAAAATCGCCGACGGAACGCCGACCCGCCGACCAATGTGGTCGTCGCCTAGGAATCTAGTTGTAAATGAGGAATTGGAAATCAGGCAACTCTTGGTGGCTTGTTCAGTCGTTCGTTCGAAAATTGGTTGTTAACAGTACTTGTACCTAATCGTGATGGTGAATTAAAGTCGCGTGTTCGTGAATTGATTGCTTGACTGCCTTCATTCATATTGACATTGCCGAGGTAGGTACCTAGTTAGATATCCAGGCGTGGACTTCATTCAACCATTCAGGATACTTACAGGGAGCCAGTTTGCTCCTGGAGGTCAGAGGTCAAATTGGATCAGGATAATACAAAAAGGTATGTTGATGCCCCTACCTACTTAGGCACCTAGGTAGGAACCTACCTAGGTGCCAAGGTACCTTCCTAGGTACAAGGATATGATCATGGGTAGCAGTGTCCAGATTGTAAGCATTGGTAAGCTTTTTTTTAAACTTGTGATATGGCATTTTAGGACAAAAATATTATAAGAGCTTGTTTCATAATGGGATTAAGATGATGTAGCATGTTGCCTACCTAACCATTTACCTATTACCTGCACAAGTGCATGCATACTTTTCAGTTGGTAATGAAGATAATATCAACATATTGATATTTAGTTGGGGAAATATATAATGAAGAAGAATGTAGTATGTAAAATAAATCCTAATGTAACATAGCTGCTGCCGCTAGGTGATTTTATGCTTTATCCCATGTGTTATGCCAAGCCTTTCATTCTAACCTAGTCTTTTTCTTTCTTGAAAGAAATATAATAGTCGAACACTCTATCTTCAGAAAAAAGAAAATCAAACATTTTCTGCAAAAAACAAGAAAGCAAAACATAATTTCATTCCATTTTGAGCAGGAATGAATGGTTCCATTGTCTTAATCATGTTCAGAAATATGATCTCACAATATTGGGTATAATTGCACTTTAAAGTATGCATGAGGCAAGTTTTGCACATATTTTACCTCCATGAAGTAGACAATAGGGTAAGGATTAGTTAGGCTAAGCTTTTCTTTTAAATTAAAAACACTCCTTTTTACCTTTTTGAACAAAAAAGTCTTTCTTAAAAAAAAACAGATTGAGCTAGGGTAGGCTATGTTAGGTTTTTTTGTGAAAATGTTTGATAAAAATTGAAAATTTCATTTTTCCAAGGAATGTATTTTCTTACATGGAAGGTTAGGCTAGGCTAGGTTAGGTTATGCTATGTTGCATTTTTCTCTTTTGCACATTATTTTTATGCTATATTACCCAACTCCAAGTCCATTTGTTGGTGTTATTTTGCCTACTAACTGAAAAGTATGCATATGCATGGGGAATGAGTGGTCACATCATGTTGACCACCTTCATAGAGATTGCATTGGAACAAGAATTCCAAGAATTCAAAAATTACCTGAAGGTGCAGATTTACCTAATATTGTCCTGAAGTGTCATGTCATTCTGAAAGATTAAAAAAAAATATAGTGTAAAATTTTGGGTATTATTGTGCTTTTAGGTATTCACAGGACTAGTTTTACACACATTTTACTGCCATGAAGCAAAGAATGTTGTTAGGTTTGGTTACATGAGGTTAGTTTAGGTGTTTTTATTGATAACAATTTTCCTATTTTTAACAAACAAAAAATGCTGATTTTTCCTTCAAAAGCAGGTTAGGCTAGGTTAAGTTAGGTTTTTCATTTGATGAATCTTGAGAAGTAAGTATGAAATCTTTCTATTTTTTAATACTTCTTTCTCATGGTAGCTTTGTTAGGTTATGCTATTTCTTTTGCTTTTGAACATTATTTGTATGCTATATTACCCAATTGAAGGCCACCTTTTTTAGTGTTCTTCTACCTGCCAACGGAAAAGTAAGCATTTGTAGAGGAAATGAGCGGTCACATCATGTTAACCATGTTCATAACCCATTGGAAAAGGAAGGTCTAATAATTCAAAAATTACCTCAAATCATAAATGTACCACCTTTTGTGAGGACAAAATTAACTGGTACTTTTTGTATTTCATTAAATTATAAATCCTAGCATAAGATATCCTATGATAATACCTTTGCTTTACAGAGGAAAAACATGTGGTTACTGATTAGCATGTCTTGTATACAGTCTAAACTACAAATTACTGAAGCTCCTAAGATGGCAAGTGGAGAAGGTTTAGATAAAGATGCCTATATGGAAGAACATTGGAATGTAGAGCTGGTGCTGATTTGTCTGCGTACTTTGCTTTTCTTTGCCATCCACCTTGCCATGCCAGAATTTGTTGTGCCCTTTCCAATTCTTTTGAAAAGGGAAAAAAACAGCAACTTTAATATGCACACAGATTACAGCACAATAATGTTACTTTTCTTTTTATAGGTATCATCCAGATACTTTGAATAGGCTATATCTAGGATAGATGGTATTTTCCACTCTGGCCGGGATATGGGTCTTCAGCATCCAAATCCGGTGTGAAAAGAATACATGCATATTATGCTGGATTTCAGATAAAGTAATTGTACCAGAATTTTGGTGCACTGTACAATCATTCTAGGACATGCACAGATGTGTAGAGTTTGGCTTGAAAAAACATGCTTTTTTCAGGCATATTTTTGCCCAAGTTACTTATTTAGATATCTTGAATAGTATATGTCTAGAATAGATGGTATTTTTCCACTCTGGCCAGGATATGGCTAGGATATGGGATTCCAGCATCCCAATCCAGTGTGAAAAGAATACATGCATGTTATACTGGCTTCAAACTGAAATAATTGTGCCAGAATTCTGGTGCACTTTATAATCATGGCACAAGTACAGATGCGTTGAGTTATGCTTGAAAGAAATGCTTGGTTGAAGCATAATTTTGGCCAAGTATCCCTGGATATGCACCATTATTTCATTTTTTCTGGAACTATGCTAGATATGTCTAGAGTAATATGTATTCTAAAGTTGATTCAACATGGGCAACAACTTAGAACCAGGAAAGTTTGGTTAAATATATTTCCCTTCAATAAAGCTGTCATGAGCTGTAGCATATCTGTACATGTGATGTAAGTTTGGTGCTGTGTGTCAAAATTATGATCGAATTCTTCAGTTTCAAAGCAAGGAGGGTTGTACATGGTTGAATTTGTTATTTAATGTTGCATTTCGAGAGCAAAATGTTTAACATTCCATTCCAAATTGTAATTTTGTCTTTCTGAACCATTAACTCCTTTCTGTATTTTCCAGTTAGCTTGGGCATGTCAATCAAACAGGAAGAAGTTTGCAGTCATTTGCAAAGATCTCAAATCTTTTGGTGAAAAGGTCCCATATATTATAATCCCATATATTCCAGATAATTCCCCATGAAGGATAATTTTGTGGATGACAAACATCCAGTACAGGAACATTCTTTCAACCCTGGTTGGACAGAGTGCATGTCAGCAGTCAGCAGGCTGGATTTGTGCTTTGGAATCCTGGATGTGGAGAGGAAATTTTTGGGTGTAATTGAATATGGAGAGGATGTTTTTATTCCAGATTATGGCATCAGAATCTCGGCTTGTACTTTCCAGTAAATCTTGAGCACATCACAGAGCAGTTCATTGTCAAGAACCATTATTGACCTACAAGTGAGAATAATGAAGAAGATTTCCTCAAGAGGATGATGCTCTGGATGCACCAAATCCAGGATTAGCCATTTTTCCAACCTCGGCAGTCACTGATCTGGTTGTATATGTATCCCCACCCTTTCTGATTATTATCGATCGCATATTCTTCTATGCTCAACTGAGTGGGTTGATGCCAGGGTGTAAGATTTTGCTTGTGGTTGCAGTATATTGATATATTATGGCCAGCCAAACATTTTAATTCAAATTAGCATTATTCGCGTTGATCTCAGTTATCCCCACTATCACCTATTATTATATTCCCTGCATGCATTGCGTTTTGTGTGAATTTCTCATCAAGGTATGTGGGATATCGGCCTTCGCGTCGGTCCTGGCTCCGCACTGCAAGAGCCGAACTAAGAGCATGGATTCGCGCGGCTGCTTCAAGGACAGCAACAAGAAGTTGTCGTACAAGATGGACAACATCCGCATGGTCAGTGACATGCGCGCCATCCAGGCTTCGCCGACCGAGAGTGTCGTCGGCACTGTACTGGCGGCTGCGTCTCGCCTGCATATTAGCGGGTTGATTTCCAACACCGTGCCACCAGAGTCCGTCCGCGCCGCTTACCACGTCCTGAAGAAACTGCCGTGCTCGCGTGCAAGTATCGGCACTGGTGGTACATCTGTGGCTTATCTACATCTGTTTGGCACACATCGCGTGCTGACCACCAAAACGTCTCACATCAGTTGATCGTTCGGCGGAACGCCCCGGACGTGGCACGCAGACTGTATTACAGAAAGAGTGCTGCAAAGAAACCCTTGCTTGAACAATTTAACAACTTTATACTTGCGAGCATTGGGGAGGGGTGGCGATGGGATGAACTGTGATTTTCCGCTACAAGTCGTCCAGGCACCTTTAGAGTTTAGCATATCTTACGTCTGTAGAGATGTGGCAAAGTGGTAGCAACTACTTGTGACACTTGTGATGACTATTTGAGGCGTCCGCTGCGCACCTGTGAGGCGACTACTGCCACGGCTGTGAGTTGGCCACTGCTACGGTTGTGAAGCGGCCGTTATTATGTTTGTGAGGCGGTCACTGCCACGGCTGTGACACGATGGCTGTCATGGCTGTGAGGCGGCCACTGCCACGACTGTGAGGCGGCTGCTGTCATGACTGTCAGGCGGCCACTTCCGCACCTGTGGGGCGGCCGCTGTCATGACTGTGAGACGGCCACTTCCGCACCTGTGAGGCGGCCGCTGCTCTGGCTGTGAGGTGGCCGTCGTCAGGGCTGTGAGGAAGCCGCTACCGCAACTGTGAGGCAGCCACTGCCACTGCTATGAGGCGGCCACTGCTGCGATTGTGAGGCGGCCATGGTCAGGGCTGTGAGGCGGCCGCTGCCGCACCCGTGAGGCGGTCACTGTGATGGTTGTGAAGTTATGCCCAATTTTGCACCACTGACATTCATATACATCAGGATTCCATCCATATCAGCGTATTTTCATGTTTCTTCCACAAAATATATCCAGCTGAAAAATGTGCTCCAGAAGATATTAAAGGAAATGCCTACTAGTTCTGTTACGACCGTCCAAGTGTAGAAGTACTGTACCTATCAGTAATTAATAATTTTTCGTGTTTTGTATGTGATGTAAGATGACAGCTAATGGGAATTATAAATATTAATCTGGACTATAAATGTAATCTATTCTATACACGGTAGAAGATTGTGAGTAATTGATGTCAGATTGCCGAAGATCGCTTGGGATTTTTCACCTTTATGTGCCGAACTCCGGATTGTGTCATTCTTCGCTATCTTGACGGAATTTTGTTCATCCTCCGCTGTCTCCGAGCGACTTTGCTATCCGAGCGACTTTTTTATACGAGCGAAAAAAAGGAGTTCCTATGGGAAAGGAAAAACCTTTTTTTTAAAAAAAAAAAAAAAAAACGAGCAAAAAAAAAAAAAAATAAAAAAAAAAAAAAAAAAAAAAAAAAAAAAGGCCAAAAAAAAAAAAAAAAAAAAAAAAAAAAAAAAAAAAAAAAAAATAAAAAAAAAAAAAAAAAAAAAAAAAAAAAAAACCCCCCCACAAAAAAAAAAACCCCCCCCCCCCCCCAACCACAACCAAAAAAAAAAAAAAAAAAAAAAAAAAAAAAACCCCCGACCAAAAAAAAAAAAAAAAAAGCCTTTGCCATGAGCTTTGATCAGCCAGGACTCAAAACAGTATTTTTAATGTAAAGGTGAAACATGGACAATTCAGATGGCTTAACACGCGCACTGGAGGGGGTGGGGCGAAATCCGCCCATCCCTCCGATTTTTCGTACATAACTCCAAATTTTGTCGGTCGATATACGCCATTTTTGCGTACCTGCTTAGAAATGACCGGCGCGTCGTTTAAAGCAAGAAAAATGGAAATCGGCCGGAAATTTTTCGAGTTAGAGTCTGTTAAAGTAAAAAATTCGTAGCGCCAGACCACCAAAATCGGCGCTGATGCGCTTCCGGTATATCCGCAAAAGGGAAGTGTTCTTGGCAACACTAGCGACTTGTTTGATGTATATTGATATGCTATATAGTTTCAAGGTCATGTTAGGTTACCGAGGTCAAGGCTGGTTAAGTTCATGACAGGTTAATGGAACCAAACTTGGTGAACTGGAATGCTGCCATAAATGCACTGTTTGTCATTGCGTTTCCATACTTTATTCATGTACTTCACTCCTTTCTTCGCGAAGCCGATTGCGCCGAGCTGCCCGACGGAGCAGTCGGGCGGCCGGCCCGGTTCCGGTAACTGGAACAGGCAACTGACCTGATAAAGTGCTGCTATATAGGTGACCTGAGGTCAAATGTCGGGTCTAGCGTCTGTATTGCATCATTAGTAATGTCCAAAACATCATTGATGCACATTTTGGAGCATTTAAACACAATCACAGCGATCCATAACAATGACAAGCCAAGCCACGCAAAACAAGGAAATTTTGACAAATATGACCTCTTTTGACCTTCAAGATATTCACCTAAGGTCATGACATTTGCATACAATAGAGCTCACTACCGTACCCATCCACCCTGCGAATTTCGTTCCTCCAGTTTCAATAGGAGCCGAGATCTTAGAGGGCGGAATCCGCCCCCCCCCCCTTCCAGGGCGCGTAATTTTCAGAGGCCCTCCAGGGCGCATGTTAAAGTAATGTCACCTATAGATAATATATTTTATTTAGCCTACATTTTATCAATTTACCCCATCGTCAGGAACAACTTACCCCTATAGCGGGGTAAGTTGATATACCGGTAGTTGCCCGATGTTTGGCTCTCTGGTGGAAAAGCCAGAGGGAGCCACGGATTTTTTAAATTGGAAATGATACTAGAATGTTTAGGCTTGACATAGGTGTGGCTATCTCCTCGCTATCTTTCCAAAGTGATTAAATAGTTTGAGTTTCGCCAAAATTGTATCAACTAGACCCGGTCTTCCCAATGCTTTTACTCTGTATGAGACCGGGTCTAGTTGATGCACGGGATGGTTGATTCAACAGCATTTTCTTCAAAAGTATGAAGCCGGTTGACATGGCTACCATACATGTTGCTACTGGCACCTTATTCTCGTGACAAAAACAAGCACAGGTCCTTTCGAACCGCGGCTGTGGAATGGTGACGATGTGGCACATTCTTTTCGGCGAAAGTAAAATTTAAATGTCTGTGCTTCGCCATTAATTTCCAATTGGTCACCCACTTACTAACTTTTTTTGGTGTTCGTTATCATTTTCATGTTCTCTCCGCCTTGCAACGGTGAAATGCGTTGATGGTTTGTCGCTGCACTGTACTCGCAATGTTGCATAACATGTTGCAGCCTGCACCAGCAAATCTGCGGGATAAATTGATACATCCTTCATCAGCTTAATCAGCCTGTGTCAACATCAGCCTGGATTAAAGCTTTGCGGACTAGTAGTTAAATAAAATAATCACAGCATTGCCTATTTTTATTCAGGTTTTCGCAAAAACTGTCTTAAGATAATCTCATTCAACATTTATACCGGTGTTTCTCACCCGACGAAAAGGACTGAACGAACGATAAGGTGCAGCTACGGAATGACCGTTCTCGCATTCCATAAATGGCATAAACCAGGGGCGTAGGACCCTATTCAGTTAGGATGGCTCCAGCCACCCTAACTTGCAGAATAGCCCCCCCCCCCCCCCACCCCACCCCACCCCACCCAAATTTGGAAGTCAAACCCATGAAAAATTCAAGCAATGGTGCATAAATGTCGAGAACAACATACTACTCGTGTTCAACCTAGGTAGGCGTAAGATTGCCCAACATTTATAGTGAGTGGTGACGATATTCTCGCGGTTCTTCCAAGTATGCTTTAGTATTCGTGGTGACTGTCCTCTTTGATCAACTGAAATAGTACAAGCAATCCTATTTAAGTTTTCTGAAATCGATAATCACAGTGGTCATTTAGCATTGATCGCAATGTGGAGTCTGCCATGATGGTGTCATCTTGTTTCTTTTCGTACTGTTTTAATCCGTTTTGATCTACGAAAATTCGAAGCAACATATATATAAATATTATAAAAAATATAATGAAGTTAGGAACAATGCGAAGCGAAAAGGAAAGAAGTCGTTTCGGCACTAAGTGGATTCTCCATGTTCGGAAGTAATGTTTCCATTAACCATTTCCTGATTATTTTGTTCCCAGATAGGCTAGGTTCATGGAAAACTGGAGAAAGGAACGTATTACGAAATTAATGGGTTTTTTTCAAGATGTCAAAATATAGTGGCCCAAATCCGAGGAGAACTTGGTATTTGGTAGTGCCATACGTTGATCGGCCCAGGGCTGAGCCCCCACCCCAACTGATCTTGCGATCCTACGTCCCTGGCATTAACCATGAGCAATAGTCAGCCATGACTCAAACCAGTATTGCCACTGTACGTGTGAAATATGGACCTTTCCAGATGGGGTAAACTAATACCAACTATAAATACTATGCTTTATTCAACTAACATTTTATCAACTTACCCGATCGTCAGTAACAACTTAACCCTACGGCGGGGTGAGTTCATAACCCGGTAGTTGCGTGATGTTTTCCTCTCTAGTGGAAAACCCAGAGGATGCCACGGAAAATAATTATTGAGGATGATACTAGAAGGTTTAGGCTTGGCGTGGGCGTAGCTATCCCCTCGCTACCCTTCAAAAGTGATAAGTTATTTTGAGTTTTGCCAAAATTGTATCAACTAGAACCGGTCTCCCCTACCTGCTCCACTATATGGGCTAAAAAAAGAAGACAATGAGTTTACTACCCGTTCTTCAGGCACCGAAGCCTTTAAGCAAACCTTGAATGGTGATAACACTAAATGAAAGTCACTGATCATGCCCGTTTGATTTGATTCCTGTGTAATTGTCCTGTTTCATGTATACTTCGTTCATGCTCATACACCATAAGCTAACATTGGTTAGAGACTGCTCAGCCTGCACATATGATCTGAAGTGAAATTGTGATGCTTTACGATCCTGCTAATACAAAGGGTAATCGACATTTCACAACAATTATTTATTTAGTTCTTCTTCCTTTGTCTTGTTTGCTAAAGCATTGCACCTATACTGTTCATAGTCTACATGTTATCTATGACCGCAACCAATTAGATTTAAACTTGTTTGCACTTTTTAACGGATTACCGGAGGTGAAAATGTCAATCGGTGGTATGCTCTCGTGATTGTTGCAAAGTTTGTGCTGCTCATTCATTGTTGTTTGCGTGATCAATTTGAAATCGTTTTCAGAGACTGACAAAAAATTGAAACTACTTCCTTCAAATTCCTATAATGGATAATGAGGTACTTGGAGCAGACTGGGTCTGATGCTGTGGTCAATTTTTATTGACATTGATTATTTCAGTATCGATTCCAAGTGACATATTTAGGTGCGTATTTTGCGCCTGGTGTAGCCCTATCCATATCTGTTCTTGGTTCTACCTTAATCCAAATATTTGACGAGCTATTTTTGTTAATCATGGTTTTTTTCATCGGCGCTCATGTATTCCGCCTTCCACATTTGCTTCGTGCCAGTTATCTGCCTCGTCGCTTGACGACATGGCTATCCCTGAACCCTCCCCCTTCCCGCCTTCCACTCATGGGTTCGGCCATCTCATCCCATTTGAAGACCTGTAGCCGCGAGCGCTGGTCAGTGGTGCACTTCCTGTGCGGAGATGACTCTATTACGCTGTTTACGACGCAAAATCAGAAGTACTTGGTTCGGTGGGGAGCCAAAAAAAAATGTTTCATACCTACCAAAAAAAAAATATTTTTATAATATTATTAAAAAAGGGGGAAAAAAAGGGGGAAAAAAAAAAAAAAAAAGAAAAAAAAAAAAAAAAGAAAAAAAAAAAAAAAAAAAATTTTTTTTTTTTTTAAAAGAAAAAAAAAAAAAAAAAAAAAAAAAGGGGGGAAAAAAAAAAAAATTTATAAAAAAATTTAAATAAATTGGAGTTTTTTTTTTTTTTAAAATTAAAAAAATAAAAAAAAAAAAAAAAAAAAAAAAAAAAAAAAAAAAAAAACAAAAAAAAAAAAAAAAAAAAAAAAAAAAAAAAAAAAAAAAAAAAAAAGTGTGTGCATACATATACATATATATACATATATGTATATATATATATATATATACATGTATATATACATGTGTATATATACATAGGCGTAGGAACAGGGGGGCCGGTGGGGCCATGGCCCCCACTTTTCAAAGTGGTAGGGCCAGCAATGGTAGCTGGCCCCCACTTTTCCATAATTGAAAAAAAATTGCATGAGAAAATGATAAACTTTGAACAACCAATGACTCAAAAAGTGTATACCTGTAATGACATTTTTCGCGAATGCACCCAGGCTGTGGATATTGACTTCTTTTGTATGATAATTAAGGTTTCAGTAGCCTTTGTTTCAGCCACTGATTTTTCGGAATTATTTGACTTAATACCTAGTGGTTCGAACGAATTTTTGTCGGAACGCACGCTACCGCACCCCTGGTAATGAAAATAATTTGGCACCTGGCCCCCCCCACACATTTTGAAGCATTCCTACTCCAATGTATATATATACGTATGTATATATATCTGTATCTCTGTATGTCTGTCTGTCTGTCATAAAGTCATAAAGTGTTAGGCTTAATAAGAGCCACAGGGGCCCATCTGGGTCAAGCATATCTAGAAAAGGTACTAGAAATGTACATACTCTCACCCAAATCAAACGATTATCTGAAGTTCCTAGGGAGCTATATATCCCAGCCTATCTAGCACCATTCACTTGCTATTGCACAACACATTCGACAATTACAAACTCCTCCCATCATACCCATTGTGCTACCATAGACAATCTCATCAGTATCACATCTTGAAGGAAGGTGCTGAATCCATTGCTAGATCCACCCTATGTAAAGTTATAAAGCATTTAGACTTAATAAGAGACCCAAAGCCCCATCCAGTAAGTCTGTAAATGGAAGATACCATAAGCCTGGTAAAAAGACCCACCCCAACCATCCCATATCCTGAAGAAAACCAGTCCTCCAATATCCCACACACCTATCAATGCCTATCTATCTTAGCTATCCAGCCCTAATCCACTGATCTCTCTTAGCACATGTGGATTGAATGCCTTATCAATAATTTTCCAACTGCATCCATGCCTGCTAAAAGGGGTCCGTGCAGTGGACACTTAGTTATTTGGCTTTAGGGTGCATCAACTGCATAGGTCATATAGCACCCAGCCCTGCCCACTTACTTAACATAAATATCACCCCATCCATCACAAATTAGAACTCAAAAACAAGACTTTCCTGTCTAAAAAATTGCCCACCCTACTTTTAAATACATTCCATGAGGGACACCCCACAACATCAGCAGGCAGCCCATTCCACTGATCAACAACCCTTTGACTGAAGACCTGTTGTTGCTTTGACTGAAGACCTGTCTAACTTTACAGCTAGGAACAGGGCACTCAGAATGCTGGGACTCATTAATAGAAGTGTGATATATAAGAGCAAGGAAGTCATGAAAAACAACTGTACTTAGCATATGTGCGACCCTACTTGGAATATTCTGCACAAGCTTGGAGCCCCTACTTAGAAAAAGATATAGATAAGTTAGAAAGAGTGCAGTACAAAGCAACTAGACTCATCAGTGGAATAGGTGACTTAGAATATGGAGAAAGGCATGTGGCATTATATATGTACTCACTCAAGTATAGGAGATTAAGGGGGGACATGATTGAAATGTACAAAATTGTTAAAGGACTAGATCAGGTAAATTTAAATGGTGCTCTTCAGTTTAGAGTAGCACACAGGGGTCATCAATTCAGGCTAGACAAGTTGAGGTGTAGGACAGTTAAGCGACAACAGGTCTTCAGTCAAAGGGTTGTTGATCAGTGGAATGGGCTGCCTGCTGATGTTGTGGGAAGTTTCTCATTGGATGTATTTAAAAGTAGGGTGGACAAATTTTTTAGACAGGAAAATCTTGTTTTCTAGTTCTAATTTGTGATGGATGGGGTGAGATTTATGTTAAGTAAGTGTGCATGGCACAGACCCCTTTAAACAGGCATGGTTGCAGTTGGAAAATAATTGATAAGGCATTCAATCCACATGTGTTAAGAGGGATCAGGGGAATAGGGCTGGAAGCTAGGGTAGATAGGCATTGACAGGTGTGTGGGATATTGGTGGACTGGTTTCTTCAGCACCACGATGGGAGGACCTTGCAATTGTGAGGGTGTTATGCAATAGCAAGTGAATGGTGCTAGATAGGCTGGGATATATAGCTTCCTAGGAACTTGGGGTAAGGGATTGATTGGGGTGAGAGTATGTGCATTTATAGTACCTTCTCTAGATAGGCCTAACCCAGATGGGCCCCTATGGCTCTTATTAAGCCTTAACAATTTATGACTTTATGTCCTATTGGTTCCACCACTTCCAACATACAATGAGAAGTGCATGATGTTGTGATCACTATTACCCAAGGGTTCTCCTATGTTCCTTCTATCCTATCCTATTGTCTGTCCATCTGTGTTTGTCTGTCTGTCTGTGTCTGTCTGTCTGTGTCCATCTGTCTGTGTATGTCTGTCTGTCTGTGTCCGTCTGTGTCTGTCTGTCTGTCTGTCTGTGTCTGTCTGTCTGTGTATGTCTGTCTGTTTGTGTCTGTCTGTGTCTGTATGTCTGTCTGTCTGTGTCTGTCTGCCTGTGTCTGTCTGTCGGTCTGTGGCTGTCTGCCTGTGTCTGTCTCTGTCTGTGTCTGTCTGTCTGTCTATATTATATATATATATATATATATATATATATATATATATATATATATATATGTGTGTGTGTGTGTGTGTGTAATGTTGAAATATGTGCAGTAGGATGTAAAAATTTGCATTGGAAACAATGTTCCTAAGCATAACTTAGTCAACCTTAACATAAGTTAGTTAAACACAATTTAATCCAACAGCTACTCAGCACCCTTCTCCTTTGTTCTGATATAACTAATTTATGGGTAACTATTTTAGTTATAAGGATTCAAAATACCTATCCTTATCAATTGATATTGTTTAACAGACCACATCATATGTAATCCTCCTACCTGGATTTGTGCTAAGATATGCCCATGCATCACAATCTGCAATGGTGGGCATCAGCATGATGCTTATCAACAAGATACTGCGAGAGGTTAGATATGAAGACATCTTGACAACTAATCATTAAGCATAATGTTGGTGCTTTGTTGTGAGGGATATAAGTTCAACAATTCAGGCTAGACAAGTTGAGGTGTAGGACAGTTAAGCAACAACAGGTCTTCATTCAAAGGATCAGTGGAATGGGCTGCCTGCTGATGTTGTGGGAAGTTTCTCATTGAATGTATTTAAAAGTAGGGCGGACAAATTTTTTAGACAGGGAAATCTTGTTTTTGAGTTCTAATTTGTGATGGATGGGGTGAGATTTATGTTAAGTAAGTGTGCATGGCACAGACCCCTTTAAACAGGCATGGTTGCAGTTGGAAAATAATTGATAAGGCATTCAATCCACGTGTGTTAAGAGGATCAGGGGAATAGGGCTGGAAGCTAGGGTAGATAGGCATTGACAGGTGTGTGGGATATTGGTGGACTGGTTTATTCAGCACCACGATGGGAGGAGCTAGCAATTGTGAGGGTGTTATGCAATAGCAAGTGAATGGTGCTAGATAGGCTGGGATATATAGCTTCCTAGGAACTTGGGGTAAGATATTGATTGGGGTGAGAGTATGTGCATTTCTAGTACCTTCTCTAGATAGGCCTAACCCAGATGGGCCCCTATGGCTCTTATTAAGCCTTAACACTTTATGACTTTATGTCCGAATGGTTCCACCACTTCCAACATACAATGAGAAGTGCATGATGTTGTGATCACTATTACCCAAGGGTTCTCCTATGTTCCTTCTATCCTATCCTATTGTCTGTCCATCTGTGTTTGTCTGTCCATCTGTGTTTGTCTGTCTGTCTGTGTCTGTCTGTCTGTGTATGTCTGTCTGTCTGTGTCCGTCTGTGTCTGTCTGTCTGTCTGTGTCTGTCTGTCTGTGTATGTCTGTCTGTGTGTCTGTATGTCTGTCTGACTGTATGTGTCTGTCTGCCTGTGTCTGTCTGTCGGTCTGTGGCTGTCTGCCTGTGTCTGTCTCTGTCTGTGTCTGTCTGTCTGTCTATATTATATATATATACATATATATATATATATATGTGTGTGTGTGTGTGTGTAATGTTGAAATATGTGCAGTAGGATGTAAAAATTTGCATTGGAAACAATGTTCCTAAGCATAACTTAGTCAACCTTAACATAAGTTAGTCAAACACAATTTAATCCAACAGCTACTCAGCACCCTTTTCCTTTCTTCTGATATAACTAATTTATGGGTAACTATTTTAGTTATAAGGATTCAAAATACCTATCCTTATCAATTGATATTGTTTAACAGACCACATCATATGTAATCCTCCTACCTGGATTTGTGCTAAGATATGCCCATGCATCACAATCTGCAATGGTGGGCATCAGCATGATGCTTATCAACAAGATACTGCGAGAGGTTAGATATGAAGACATCTTGACAACTAATCATTAAGCATAATGTTGGTGCTTTGTTGTGAGGGATATCAGTTCAACATTCAGAAGGTGGCATATTCAACCCTATTTCACAAATAATTAATCACTGTGTATAATTCCATGGGTTATGCACCATGCACAAAAGACACCAGATCTTACTGTTCCATTTCAAGCAATGGATGCTGTCAGATGAATCCTGAGCTGCTGCCAACTGTTGAGTAATGTTTCTGATGGTCTGATGTTACATATCATTATATAATGAGCACATACATGACTACAGCATTGCATATACAATCCCATGTGCATGTCTTTAAGAAATCCTAGGGAGAGGTCAAGTTTCATTAATTTTGCATTCCTTACATGTGATATTTATATGCTTTATATGTGATGTTCACCCTGACTGAAAATGACAGTATGATGTCAAACTTCTTTTGAAAAACCTCAATTGTGATCAGTCAAATCAGGAGATATCACCGTCTAGGCATTATTCAATTGAATCACTTGTTGCACTTGTTACAGGGGTTCTGTACGCATCGGTGGACGGCAGGTTACCCTGGTGATCGCCGGCGAAGGGGCGTATCCACTTCTCCCATGGTTGACGAAGGCGTACAGCGGACGATTTGATCGTACTTCGGAGATAGACCAGGCGAAGGAGTTCTACAACGTACGTCTCGGAGCGGCAAGAGTGGTGGTGAAGCACGCATTCGGCCGCCTGAAGGCCCGCTGGCGTCGCCTGCTCAAAAGATCTGAACACTTCATATTCGTTCCATCCATGGTGTTTGCGTGCGCTTTCATGCATAACATTATCGGGCCCATCGTGAGCCGGTTCTGCCACGTTGGGTGCATGAGGCGAACTTGCTGGAAGCGGATGCGTTCCCCCACCCCCCACGGATGCAGGCAAGGGCACCGGAAGACGATCGTGGTCAGACCAGTGCCATGAGGGATTACCCTCCAGACCATTTCTGGTCCCCCGTATGTGAATTTGTAAGCTGATGTGACATTTGGCAGGTCGTGGTCGGTTTGTAGGCTATTCGTTTTGCTGGGCACCTAAATTCGTTTTACTGTGTATTGACACTACTTCTGTACTATACGATTGCACTGCTGTACAGTCGTAACCGTAGTATTGCTGCGAGTCGCGATGCGGTGTCAAAACCACTAATGTTTGATGAATTAGTATAGCAAGATTTATCTTTCCTTGTATTTTACACATGCCTGATTGTGGGAGGCAATGTTGTGTGCAAGCATGGTATGCAGTTCCGCCAGACCAAAAATGAACTTCATGAAGCATTCTGCATGGCCGGTCAAATCGTCAATCGATCATAGCCATGTCAGCATATAGTAATTGGAGCATTCCATGATCTGCACCAACGTTCTGGTATTTGACAAAATGTAATCCTGTTTGTTCAGTTGTGGTTTTCTTATCAATTATCCCGACGGGAGAAATGAGTATTTAAGTATACTTAGTTATCTCAGAGTTGCTTCAGACAGATACTGCTCGCTTAGCTAAGTTATGTCGCTGTACGAAATGATGTGAGAACGTATGCTATGCCCGTATGCTGTGGTACTGGAGAACGTATGCCGTGGTTGCATCAATACATTGTAAACAAATGCATTTCTGTATTGTCAGGGACAGTTGATACATAATTACAATATCTACAATCACTCCACACTCACTCAATCATATCCGCAAAGTCTCTGATGGACTGCGCGATGGATTCCATGGTCCTCATCAGAAGAGGTAAGTGTTCCGTCTGCAACTCAACGTAACTCTCAAAGCTTGCAGCAGAGTCTGCGTCGGGACGCTGGCAGCGCGGCCTCCCACGCGGCGGTGGGGCAGCCGGCGGTGCGGCAGCCGACCCCGGCGGAAGCGTGGCGGCCGGCCCCGACGGCAGTGGAACCTGGTGGCGGTCGGGCAGCTAATAAACACCAAACCAATAAACACCACCACCACCATTCTTCCGCACCCATGACTCATCAATAGTTATCGAACTCCAGCCATGCCCCCTTGAAGGGGTCTGCACAGTGCACACATTCTATCATACATCTTACCACATTCACCACTCATTAGGATTAAAAAAAACAACTCTCCAACCCCCCCCAACAAAACAATTGTTCACCCTAATTTTAAACGCATTTAATGAGGGACTCCCCTCAACATCAGCAGGCATCCTATTCCATTGATCAGCCCCCTTTGACTGAAAACCTGTTGGTTCTTAACTGTCCTATAGTTTGATTTTTTTCAACCTGACTTAAGGACTTCTGTGTGATAGCCTAAATAGAGGAGCATCATTCAGTTTGACATTATCTAACCCTTTAGTGATCACATACATCTAAATCATATCACCACATAGTCTACTATATCTAAGTGAGTACATATCAAGTGCATTTCTTCATAATCTAAGTGACCTAGTCCCAGTGGCGTAGCCCTTCAAGGAGGGTCTGAGGGGGCCCGCAGGGCCTTTCAAGGCATAGGTGCATGGGGCCCGCAAGGACCCCCTGGGCCAACGTGAGTGGTCCCTGTGCCAACGTGAAGGGTCCCTGGACAGACGTGAGGAGCCACTGGGCCGACGCAAGGGGCCTTTGAGACAACGTGAAGGCCACGATTTGCAAGGAGCTTGGGGGTGAGCTTGAATTTGTGGGGGAGGACTGAAATGTTTGCATTAGATGGGTTACATGGAGCAAGAGGGGGTGGAATTGCTCAGCAATAGATGCAAGGAGGATCTCAGTAGGAAACAGGGAAACTAGGCAGGTCATGGGGGTAATGCAGCTGATGAAGATAAATATTGCAAGCAACGAAAGGAATAGTTATCATGTCTGTATGTCAAGGCCAGAAGTGTTAGGAACAAAATTTGGGAACTGCATGTATATATGTTGTTTGAAAAGCTATATTTGGTATGCATAATGGAGGCATGGGTAAATGAAAGCATTTTGGGAGACAACTTGACATAATTTGAATTTACAGGCTACAATATGCATGCTTATCAAAGGCAGGCAAGGGTAGAAGGAGGGATACTTTTGTATGCCAGGCAAGTAATGAAATGTCATTCCATAGAGGATAGTGCGCATAATGAAGAAGTAGAATCTTTGTGGTTAGATATCATTCTGAAGAATGGAACAAAATGTAGGATTGGGGCCTTCTATAGACCTTCAGAGCAGAATGAAAACATTGACAGGTTGGTGCAGGAAGAGATAGGTAGGAGAGTGCAGGAGAGAACTGTTTTGTTGGGGATTTCAACATAGCAGGATTGGGAGACAAAGCTAAATGTCTAAACAAATCTGGAAGAAGGTTATTCATTGTGGCCCTTATTAAGTCTAAGCACTTTATGACTCCATGAACTCCAGAAGGTGGGTTGAACAAGACATTCCAGATCAAATGAGTCTGATGTCTGTCATCAGATCAGTGTGAACATTATCCTTGACCAGTTTTCATAGTATGTTGCAAAATAGTCAGGTGAAACTGACTAATCTGTAGGTTTCTGCACACTTCACACATTCATTTTTGAAACTGGTACTACATTTGCATTTCATCAACCTGCAGGTAATTCAGAATACTTGAAAGCCTGCCTAAAGAAATAAAAAAAAGATCACTGCAACTATGAGCCACAATGAGCCACAACTATGCAACTATGAGCCACAAACACAGCCACTTCTTGGCTGCACTCTGCACACTGAACCAGTTGCCCACCAAATCGGTCGATCAGCCCTCCCTGGAATACCGAAAAGCAAGCCCTCTATTCTTATAATGAGTGTCTATGCTGCTTTTAAAGATGTTCAGTGTGCTGCTACTGACAATGGTTTCTGGCAGCTGGTTTTAGTGTTCTCATAAAGTCATAAAGTGTTGAGGCTTAATAAGAGCCACATGGGCCCATCTGGGTTAAGCCTATCTAGAAAAGGTACTAGAAATGTACATACTCTCATCCCAATAAATCCCTTACCCCAAGTTCCTAGGAAGCTATATATCCCAGCCTATCTAGCACAATTCACTTGCTATTGCATAACTCCCTCACAATTACAAGCTCCTCCCATCGTGGTGCTGAAGAAACCAGTCCACCAGTATCCCACACACCTATCAATGCCTATCTACCCCAGCTATCCAGCCCTATTCCCCTGATCCCTCTCAACACACGTTGATTGAATGCCTTATCAATAATTTTCCAACTACAACCATGCCTGCTTAAAGGGGTCTGTGCCGTGCACACTTACTTAACATAAATCTCACCCCATCCATCACAAATTAGAACTAAAAACAAGATTTTCCTGTCAAAAAACATTTGTCCACCCTACTTTAAAATAGAGTCAATGAGGAACTCCCCACAACATCATCAGGCAGCCCATTCCACAGATCAACAACCCTTTGACTGAAGACCTGCTGTCGCTTAACTGTCCTACACCTCAACTTGTCTATCCTGAATTGATGATCCCTGTGTGCTACTCTAAACTGAGGAGCACCATTTAAATTGACCTTATCTAGTCCTTTCACAATTTTGTACATTTCAATCATGTCCCCCCTTAATCTCCTATACTTGAGAGAGTACATATATAATGCCACAAGCCTATCTCCATATTCTAAGTTACTTATTCCACTGATGAGTCTAGTTGCTTTGCGCTGCACTCTTGCTATCTTATCTATATCTTTTTCTAGGTAGGGGCTCCAATCTTGTACAGAACATTCCAAGTGGGGTCGCATGTATGCTAAATACAGTTTTTTTTTTCATAGGAACTTCCTTGCTCTTATATATCACACTTCTAGTAATGAGTCCCTTTATTCTGAGTGCCCTGTTCCTAGCTGAGATACATTGTTTTCTGCTTTAATGTCTTTTGAAACCAACACACCTAAGTCCCTTTCCTCTTCAATAACATCAAGTTCCCTCCCTCCTCTCAGCCTTCTATACCTAAGTGAAAACCTTAAATGTCCTCAATCTTAACTCATATGCCAAGTTTCTTGTACCATTAACCATTTTTGTTGCCCCCTGCTGTACTCTTTCCAAAAGGCCAAAAATATTTTTCATAACTAGGGGCCCTAAGCTTGGACACAGTATTCCAAATGTGGCCTGACTTATATAGAACGAGTAAAACCTCCTGATGACTTCCTCATTTTGGTATGATACATTCCTATTTATTTCCCCCAAACATTCCTGGTGCCTTCTTCCTGGCTTCCCTTGGTCTGTTCTGAGTGCCCCATATTTTGTGATCAAAATAACACCTAAGTCCTTTTCCTGCTGAGTCAGGAATAGTACTTAGCCACCCATCAAGTATGGGCCTTCATATGCTGCCTGCCTACATGCATTATTTTGCACTTATTAAAACTAAATTTCAATTGCCATTTTTCGAACCACTTCACAAGTTCGTCTAAGTCTTTCTGCAGCGAGACCTGCTCATGGTGTCCTATTATTGCCCTAAAGACCTTCAAATCATCCACAAATTTCAAAACCTTAATGCTTAGGCTGCTTG
>JAOTOM010001135.1:0-59383 GCA_034440615.1 Ashinkailepas kermadecensis
TGGCCGCAGATTGATTCCAGGTAGGAATTTATTTTTGGGAAGCCAGTCGCGACTTGTGGGGCTCCGGCGCCACTTTTTGGGCCACTGGCGTGATTTCCAAGGGCAGCGGCGCGATGTTTTAGGTCTAAGTGCGATTTTAGATCCTGCCGTCATTTGTTGGTATGCCTATCGCGAGCATTTAGTGGGTGTTCCCGATGAGACTTAGGGCCCCAAGGATGATCTTCAGGGGCCCGAGCGCGATTCTTTGGTACTTTTAGGCTCAGCGTGATTTTCAGTGGCCCCGGACCAACCTTTTGGGGTCCTCGTTATGATTTTTGTCAAGAACCCCGGCACGACTTTTTTTTAGCCTCCATCGTGATTTTCGGGGCCCAGGTGCGAACTGTTGAGGCCTCCAGCGTGATTTTTACGAGCCCAGCCCGTCTTTTTGCCCCCCCTCCCATCGTGATTTTCAAGGACCACGGTACGACTTTTGTGCTCTCAGTCTGATTTTCAGGGGCCCCGGTCAGACGTTTTGGGAGCCCCAGCACGATTATCAGGGGCCCCGATTCGATCTTTTTGGACCCGGCGTGATTTTGAGGGCCCGGCCAGTCTTTTTGGGGCCCAGCGTCATTTTCGGGGTCCCCGGCGATACATTTTGGCCCTCAGTGATTTTCAGGTGCCCGGCCCGACCTTTGCCTTAGCGTGATTTTCTGGTGCCCTGGCACGACATTTTTTGGGTACCGGTACGACTTTTGGGGGCTGCAGTGGTATTTTGAGGAACCCGGTCCCATATTTTGGAGTCCTCGGCGTCAATTTTAGGGTCCCGGAACGATTTTGAAGGCCCTAAATGTGATTTCCAGGGGCCTTGGTGTGATTTTGGGGACCCCAGCGTCATTTTCAGGGGCCACGCGTGACTTTTGGGGACCCTCAATGTGATTTTTATTGGTCCCGGTGCGATTGTTGGGGACGCCAACAAGATTGCTACGGAGTCTGACGCTATTTTTCCGAACGGCGGCACGATTATTGGGGGCCCACAACCTCTCAGGGGGGGACTGTTTTAATGCCCCCCTTCGGTACGCCACTGGCATGCCCAAATGATTTTATAGCTTAGCAATGACGTCTATGGAGTACATCGCACAAAATCAACTATCCTATGCCCATTTAACTGCTTGCACCACAAGTAGTGTTCAGAAACATACACTGCAATTGGCCTAAATTCATCCCGTTATCCTCGGGTTTCTTGAATCTGAGGTTGGACGTACTAGAGGATGTGATCTAGAGGCCTTGATCCATTTTGTTTCGTTGTAAGCCTTGCCTTGATTGAAAGCCTTGATCCATTGTATTGTTTCCGTTGCATTTCGGTGTTTTAGTAGTTTTAATCCAAATGTCTTCATTGAATAGATTCTGGGATCAGTCTTTGCTAGGCAGATATTTTTACATAGACCATGAGCCCACCATCTGATCGAACCATTTCGGTTGAAAGGCATAATTTGAATTAAATATTTAACGTGCTGTCAATGCCACTACGCAGTTACCAAGCTGAAGATCCACTCGGGTTAGTTGCCATGCTCGTCATGTGCCTTCTCAGGTCACATGACAAGCACCACTCGTCACATCATCACTCTTCATATCACTCCTCATGTGACCTTGTCAGGTTGACCAAGTTGATATAATAGGGTGTGGACTTCGATATTGTATCCATGCTACCATAATGAATTAAGGAAATGAGTATTTTTGCTATGTTGGATGCCAGCACCGATAATACCGAGACATCTCACTCAAAAGGTTGGATATGTGTGCTGTACCCAACTGTGAAAATCGATTGAAATGTGAATATGTTTACTTTCTGTCCCGTAGTGTCGCCATGGGGGTATCGTGGGGCGGTAATTTTTTGGCTCCAATAATCAAAATGCATGCTAAAGGTTGAAGGGAATGAAGCCGGGAGGACGGCGGCCATTTATACAAGGCTGTTATGTAATAAGGGGAGAAACAAGCAGCACTTGAAGAGCTGTGTTTCCCTTTGTTTGTGTTATTACGGCCTTTAGCATTTATAATTTTTTCCACTAGGGGCCGTAATGAAAACGGAGGATAAAAAGGTAAACGGTCAAAGAACCAGCGGAGAACCAGTAGGAAGCACCTCTATTTTTTTAGTACCGGGTGTGTTATCTGCTTTACAGTCTTTGGGGTGGCATAAAAGGAGGTGAGAATCATCCAGCACCTGTTTTCCATCCACCCAGACCTGGATTGGTGTTGTTAGGGTATGTCAAGTAGAAGTGTGCGCGACCCCAAAAAATGAAGTGCTACGATGTGATATGTGCAGCTTTTACTTAGTTATGGATTGCAGGGAGTTTTCGCATATTCAAATGTGTGCATGCTGCTTCTTAGGAAATTTAAATGTCTCCAAAGTGTGTGTGTGGGGGGGCAGCTACCATTGTTACCCCCATCCCAACACACACGCACTTTAAAAGTGGGTGGGCCATGCCCCCCCTTTTCCTACGCCTATGCCAGAATGTTCGACCTCTGCACGACTCCTCGCAGGCGAGAAGTCACCTGCGATAAATTTAGACTATTGGCGCCATGTGACGCGGCCCAAGGCTGCATCCGCCTCCCCAAATATAGCGCCAGCGGGGGAATATTTGGCACCGACGGGAGCTTGGCATCCGATGGTTCCGTCCGCGTGACTTTGGGCTCATGGCAGCGTACACTGTTCTAATTCAACTCAGAAGCGGTCGAAACCTTAGTTTTTTTTTGCTTTCGAAAAAGTTCAATTCTGCTATTTTCTCATTCCCAATACCCAAACCATAAGAAACCACTATGCAAAGACACCTGCACCATCCTGTATTGATACAGCATCGGTTTAAACTCGACAGTTTGGTGAACTGAGTTGCTACGAGTTTTCCGCGTGATTACTCCTAATTTTAGCGACTGTTCCTGAGTTGTTCCTATGGAAGGCTAATAATATTTTGGCGTGCATGCGTTACCACAGTGTCGTTAGTTTGCTAAACCGTTGATGTAAGTAAAAATAATCCCATTATAAACAGAATCCAGTTAGGTACTCAGGAATGCAAAGCACACCATCAATATCTGATCAAATGTTGTTTGGCGAAACGTGCAAAAACAATCCCCATGCATTTCTGCAGGCGACAGCGCTTAGCTGCTCCTACATGTGTTCTAAACAGATCGCTGAAATACTTACACCGGAATCAATGGGAAAGCTAGAACAACAACACCGTGCTTGCTGCCATTTGACCCGTGCAAATGCGACCGCCATTGTTCGCAAAGCACCCCAGGACTAACAGACGCTTGTTGGGAGCTCACGACAAGTCGATCGGCACCCCCCTCCACGACGCATGTTGATACACTGATCAGGTACTGTCAACCTGTCGACACTTCAAGGTGAAAATTGGGTGCAGATTCTGACGTCTCTGATGTCCCAAGGTAAAATGGATGCCGAATTGTTATTTAGCCGCCAAAATTTACTCTAGGACGATGCAAAACACTGAAAAGGTCACTCGAAGTCACAAGAGGTCACTCGAAGAGGTCAACTGACATCGACATTGACATTTGAAAAGGTCCAATGAATGCTAAAATGCATGCGACCTTGTGGATGACACTCAAGAAGGTGCGTATGTAGTCATTAATACCCATATCATAGCCAAACAGATAAAATAAATTTAAGTGGCATGGCATTTCACTGACCTGGGTCTGTAACCTGAAGAAGTTTGATAGACCTGAAGAAATTCCTGCAGTTGCGATGACAAGTGTCGAACACCTGGCTTCCGAGTGAGACGGTAATCACGGTTTCATCATCTTTGGCTGGAACGTTGACGTTATTACTAATGCTGGATCAAATTAGAATGGTGAGCAGCGGCGCGGGGACCCACCTCGCAAATGTTCACGGATGGAAGGTCGGGTGTGTGGCCAATGACAGGTGCGGGAGGTCACGGGGCTCAAGGGTCGTCAATGTTGACGGATGGCTGATGAAAGGTCTGGGCGGGTAGGCGATAACAGGTGCGGGGGGGTCACAGGGCTCTGGCCGGAAAATGAAGCATAGGTAAAAACACTGTTATGGGCGCTATATGATCAACATGGTCGATGCGCCATAAACCCAAATAACTAAGAGACCACGGGGCTCAATGATCATCAATGTTCACGGATGGCTGATGAAAGGTCTGGGTGGGTGGCCGATGGCAGGTGCGAGGGCACGGGGCCACGTGGCCCAAGGGTCGTGAATGTTGACAGATGGCTGGTGGAAGGTCGGGTGTGTGGCTGATGACAGGTGCGAGGGCACGGGGTCATGGGGCCCAAGGGTCGTCAATGTTGACGGATGGTTGACGAAAGGTCTGGGTGGGTGGCCGATGATATGTGCGGGGACCACGGGGTCATGAGGCTCAAATGTAGTAAATGTTGACAGATGGCTGATGAAAGGTCTGGGTGGGTGGCCGATGACAGGTGCTGCAGCAGGGCGTCACGGACTGAATGGGGAGCGGTTCAGTCGCACATGCTGTGTGGGTCCGGTCATGGGTGCGGTGGGCCGAGGTCGGGCCAGCTACCTTCGCACGCCACGAAGTATGATCGCAGGTTATTCGGTTGGAATATCGACCACTTTGAACTGCTTCTGTTGTCTAGCATTGTGCTTGTATTGACGCTTTGCGATAGCAGGATGCAAAATGCTCACTGAAATTATTTGTCATTCCGATGTTTCCGGTGCTCAAGCTGTGTCCGGTGCTGTGCGACTTGTTCGTCACGTGTGAACACGATGGTCCACGAATTTGTACGAATTTGTGACGAAGCGGGCCACGAATTTGTAACGCATTTCAGGCATTCCATGCACTAAAACAATTTCCCTTGCACCATCGAACACGATGAATATGGGCGCGGGATAAAATGGGTAGAGGCGGCTGCCTTCACACTAGTTGGTGGGGATCAGAAACGATAATTAGCGTTCCCTCACACTTTTCCTAGTTTTCGCATATTGAGAAGGAAAGGAGCAAAAAATAGAAAAGCAAAATAGTCAAAGAATGTCTTGCGAGTTAAAATGCGGCAGGGCGACGAGATACTCCTTTCTATGTCTGTAAAGTTCATATACTATAGGGAAGTGTTGACTAGCATGCTTCAAAGTCCAAAATGAATGGCGTGTACGGCTCAGGTATAAAATACCACATAATTTTCGTAGCATTTCTTTCATCATTCCACCCCAACCGCGCTCCACAACGTTCTTTCTAGTCGGCTCGTTCAGCTAGTGGACCTGCTCTCCTCCACTTTTTGAAACGCTCCTACTCCCATGGCGAAGGGTACCTTTAGTTGTGATGGTCTAGTGCAAAGCATGCTATTGCTCATGCGGATCTGCAGCATTTCTGGACCTGAAAACCATCCAGTCCGGCCGCGGCTGTTCGCTTCGTCCGTCTGCCGCCTCAGGCACGTGACCCGACCGACCGCTCGCCGCATGTCACAGCTTAGCAACGCAATAACACCGCTCTCCAACCATCACATATCCTGTTCTGATCAGACCCCTCATTGGCCCCCCCACCCCCACCCCCACCCTGATGTCTGGTGAATTCACCACAGCCGGCCTCACAGTTCACACTTGAGGTGTTCACGGCCGACATTTTTGTTTAAAAAATCACCCGTTTCAGCCCAGTGTCAACCCTGTGTCGGCCCGGTGTCAGCCCCTTGGCAGCCCCTTGGCAGCCCCTTGGCGGCCCGTTGGCAGCCCCTTGGCAGCTCCTTGGCAGCCCCTTGGCAGCTCCTTGGCAGCCCCTTGGCAGCCCCTTGGCAGCCCCTTGGCAGCCCCTTGGCAGCCCAGTGTCAACCCAATGTCAGCCCAGTGTCAACCTAGTGTCAACCTAGTGTCAACCTAGTGTCAACCTAGTGTCAACCCTCTGTCCGCTAAAATACCAGCCGCATCGGAGAGGACAGGGGCGGACTCCACTCATCCGTCCTGTTGTTTCGAAGATCTCACATAGCGGCGGCAGAGATATTGTAATGCAATGTTATCACTTTATTGCAAATTAGCCAGTGTTCAGTTTATTGGTATAGGCACTTTGGCCTCCTGAGGCCATTTCGTGCCGTGGAAAAAAAGAGAAAAATTATAGGGCAATGAAAGTCAATTTATAAGTCCTGGAACAAGTTGGTTTGTCGGAGAAAGATGAAAAGTAATTTGATTAGGAAAAGGTGTTCATCTGCCAGTAGCGTGGGTAAAGAAAATGGAATGTTGTGTGTTCGGCAGTAGTCGGTAAGTGTTTGTCGAGGGCCATGGTATTGTTCACAGTGTAAGAGTATATGTGTGACTGTAAGATGGGTGTTGCGTGATGGACATGAAGGTCGAATTGGAGCCGTGTAGATATGTCGATGGGTAAGAAAAGTATGGCCAATACGTAAACGTGATAGTACTTTTTCTTCGAGACGGTTTTTTATATGATGTGGTCCAGGTATCGACGCCAGGTTTGATGACGCGTAACTGTGTATGGTTTGTGTTTTGTGTCCAATTTTGGTTCCAAAAATGTCGAATGTTCTGTTGTATTGATGATTTAATGCCTTCGAAATGTGGTGGAATTTCTGTGATGTTTTGGAGGTGTAATGATGCTTTGGCTAATTTGTCGGCTTCTTCGTTTCCTGGGATGCCGCAGTGGCTGGGCACCCACAGGAAGTGGACCTTCACGCCCATCAGATAAAGTATTTCAAGGGTATCGTAAATGGAGATATGGCAATGGTGCGAAAAATAAAGTGAGAAAGGTGATTGAAGAACAGATTTGGAGTCGGACCAAACAACAACACTGCGCATGGGGCGACAAATTGAACGGTTGCGGACATAGCGAAGAGCAATGAGAATGGCGTGCAATTCTGCGATGAAAATGGAGGTTCCGTTTGGCAAGCGATGCTGTGTTGTGTATGTATCCGAAACAATGGCATGTCCAGTCAGGTTGGCGTCTTTTGATCCGTCCGTAAAAACAAAAGGAACATGACGATAACGAGAACGAAATTGGTGAAATTTTTGTTTTGCATATTCTGGACAAAGTTGTGATTTTGGGGTGGTGGTCAGATAAATAATGTGTCGTTCGGCCATCTGCCACGGTGGTGTAGTGGGTGGAGGAAGAGCAGTAATATGTGGAATATTATATTGAAGTTGTGTTGAAAATGTTTTAACGCGTGAAGCTATGGTAAGGCCGGTTCGCTTTTCGGTGGGACCTAAATAGTCGTGGTGTAAATTTGGGAGAACTTGTAGTGACGCATGTGTGGGGTGGTGTTCTTTAAATTGAATTTTTGCGGCATATCGTGTTTGTTCCATTCTTCGGAGATCTAATGGTGGAATTCCTGCTTCTGTTTGTAGAGAATTGAAGTTGTCACTGCACCAATGTGCTAAACGGATAAGTTTATTTTGTATGGTGTCCAAAAGTTTCAAAGCGGAAGTACTGGCACCAGCGTAGACTAGCGACCCATATTCTATGATGGGAAGAACTAAGGATTTGTAGAGATGTAAAAGCGTATGACGATCGGCTCCGAATGAGGAAGAAGTATTACAGTGAAATAAATTGAGTCGGTGAAAACATTTGGTCTGAACGTGTTTGATGTGTTGATGCATGGATAGCCTACGATCAAAAATAATACCGAGAAATCTAAATGAATTTACAAAAGGTATGTTGTTGTTCCCGAGGTGAAGCGGTGTGTCTGGGTTTGGGCAGGGTGTCGATTTGCTAAACATCAGTGTTGCAGATTTTTGGGCGGAAAAAAACGAAGCCATACTTCAGGGACCATTCGTGTACTCGGTCAAGTGCGTTTTGCAATCGAATTGAACAATGTTCATAATTTTTGCCGGAGCACCAAATCGCACTATCGTCTGCAAATATTGAATATGATAGATTGACAGGCATGTCATCGAAAAGATCATTAATGATGATGTTAAATAATACTGGTGAAATACAACTTCCCTGTGGTAATCCGTTCTGAAGAAAACGTGGATCGGAGATGGCTGACCGGCACCTGATGTGAAATGGACGAGAACCAGATAAATAAATCCTACTAAATAATGTGCTAAGTGTCCTTTTATGCCGAGTTGCTGAATTTTGAAGAGTAATGCGGGTTTGAAAACCATATCGTATGCTTTGCTTATGTCTACAAAAAAAAATGCTGCAGTGTGTTTATGTTTTTTGTACCTTAGGCGGATGTCTGTCTCTAATCGAATAAGGTGATCTATGGTGCTGCGTCCTCGCCGAAAACCGCATTGAAAGGGAGATAGAAGAGAATTTGTTTCCAGGTGCCAAGTCAGTCTTTTAATAACTATTCGTTCAAAAAGTTTTCCTAAACAACTAGTGAGTGCAATGGGTCGAAAATTACTTGGGTTACATGGTCTTTGCCGGGTTTTGGAATGGGGATGATGATAGCTTTTTTCCATGCATACGATAGTTATTAAAACGAATAGTTATTAAACGCATCTTAAACTTTTTGGTCACCAACATGACCAAAAAGTTTGTTTTCCATTAATCCGCCGGTTAAACACATTGAATGCACAATGAATTAAATGTGTTTAAGATGCGTTGTTTGGTGTGGTCAGATAAATGTCGAAAGAAGGAATAGTGCAATTTGTCAGGCCCTACTGAAGTGCTACCGGCGGAGGAAATGACATTCTCCAGTTCAGAAAGATGAAAAGAAGCATTGTAGTACTCGGTATTGTCGGAATCAAAGAGGTCGAGATTTGTGTGAAAAGTGCGTTGTGCATTTTGTAAGAAATTAGGTCGGTAGTTCTCATCGGAGCTATGGGCTATGGTATCAGCTATGGTATTTACTATGGTTTGTGGGTCTGTAATGGTGAGATGGTGGATTTTGAGGGCCGGTAGATATTTAAATGGGGAGCGTCCGGACAAATGTCGGATTAATTGCCATATTTTACTTAAAAGTGTTTGAAAAGTGAGCTGCTGTAAATATGAGGGCCATGAACGGCGCTTAGCATCGCGAATGATGCGGCGGGTTCTCGCACGTTCACGGTTACGGGTGGTTAAATTTTCTTGATCGGGATGTCGTAAATACTTCCTAAATGCTCTTTTTCTAACCGCAATTGCTTGTGAAATTTCTAGACACCACCAAGGTACTGGTTTTCGTTTTGTGAAAGGTTTCGTGAGTGGAATTGTAGTGGATGCTGCTTCGAAAAGTGTGCCTGTAATTGAGTTGATGTTTTCGACGGGAGAAATGTTGGGGTTGTATTGAATATAAGAAAGTTCCTGAAATGTTGTCCAATCGGCTTTTGAAATTTTCCAGCGTGGGATAAGATTGGGTGTGCTATCAGTAGCAGTTGAAAAAATGGGTACTAATTTGATGGGGTAGTGATCGCTGTCATGAATGTCTGTGTCCATAGTCCAATCGAAATCGTTGGCCAGAGTTGGAGAGCAAATTGTCAAATCTATTGCAGTTTCTGTGCTGTGTCCGAGGTGAAAAAATGTTGGCTCTCCAGTGTTAAGTATTACTAAATTGTGTCGGTCTAAAATGTGTTGAATAATGCGTCCGCGAGTGCGGTGGAATGTATAGTGAGCATACATCTATATTTCGACCATGTAAACGTAATGTACAAGCTACGATTGTAACGATGAATGAAGTGTAATTTGTGTATGTGTGTAATAATTGTTAATGTAAAGGGCTGTACCGCCACTGTGGTGTGATCCACGGACCTCATCGTGGCGGTATAGCGAATCATTGAAAAGATTGAAATTACATGTATCGGTAGGCAAAAACCAGGTTTCTTGAAGTGCGATGAGAACGGAGTTAAGATGCTAAAAAGGCTTTCATTTCTGCCCATTTGGCAATCAAACTACGGCAGTTCCATTGTAGAAATATGGACATTTCTGAAAATTTATATTTGTCGGCACCTTTCGGTGCATGTCGGAGCCAGGATTGTAATTTTGGCGGACATATGGGTTGGGTGCGGACGGCGGCGGTGGACCCGCCAGAGCCGTCCGGCCGGCCGGTGACCTTGGCAAGGTCACGGCGACCGTCACTGCCGCGGGGGATGTCCGCCGGCTGGAAGTTGGTCGGGTCACGGGAGTGCTGGCCGGCGCTGGACATGCAGGGCTCGATCGGCGGCCCGCTGATGATGAACGAGAATTTGCTCCCGCAGCGGAGTGACTGCGGGGCCTGTGACTCCTCCCTGGAGTGGTCCGTTTGTTGGGAGCCGGAGTGGTTTGTGTCGTGTGGTCAATGGTGTGAGTTTTTTTAATGGAGCTAATCCGGGAATCATGTCAGTTTGAATAAAAGTAGAAGTGGTGTTGACGCGAGGGGTGGAGGGAGCGACGGTGGCCGCCTGGGCATAAGTTTTGGTCGAGGGGGAGGTGGCCTCGACAGACCGTCGGACCTGGGGGTATGACACCCCGGTTGTGGCCTTGACGGCAGTGGGCCGGTTTGGAGCAGGTGAAATCAGGATGAGGTGGTTCGCCACACTTGGAGCAGCGGGCTGGCTGGCGGCATGTTTTGCTTTCATGGCCGAAGCGCTGGCAATTAAAACAGCGGAGAGGATTGGAAATAAATACACGGATTTGATATCTGATGTAGCAGGCGAGGAGGGTCTTGGGAAGAGTGGTAGAATTGAAGGTAATGACAAGGAGGCTCGTATCACGTTTCTGGCCGTCTTTAAAGGAAGTGATGCGTCGGACGTGGGTCACCCCTCCGGCCTGAGCTCCGCCTGGATATCTTCCTCAGACATGAAGCGGAGCTCCGGCGCGAAGACGGTGTCCTTGGTGGTATTGCGGTTGGAATGGAGAGGATTTTCCACAAAATGTGGTGGTGCGGAGGAGAGCTTTGGTTTGGGCTCGGGATTGGGTTTTAATGACCAAGGTTCCATTCGCAGGGGCTTCAATGTCGGGATTGGCTAGGGAGCAGATGGCAAGGAGTTGTTTAGTCGGCCAGAAAACGTTGATACGGCGAAAGGAAACGGACTCCTCGACAGGCTTGACGACGATGTGCGAGCTAGCACTGTCGAGGTAGGGTTCGATAGGTTGGATTGGTTCAGGTTGGAAGGGCGTGGTCTGGGTCGGGCGTTGGTCAGCGACGTGGATCGTGATGGTTTGGTCCGGATTGCGTGACTGGTTCGTGGTCTTTGAACGAGCAGGGGTCGGCGAGGCGCAAAGGACTTCCATAGCGTCATCAAGGGGAATTGTCCGGCGTGGGTCATCAATGGTTGTGTCGAGAGGTTGGGCATCAGGGGCCAAGTCCGGGGTCGCGCAATGGTCATCTGGTGTGGTCAGTGGGGGAAACTCAGACTCGGAGTCCTGTGGCGAGCTGGGGTCATTGTCCTTTTTCCTCTTTTCCCCATCACGGGGAAAAAACCCTACGGAACGAAATCTAAATAAAGACGCAGAACAAAGGGAATGGAAATACTACGACGATGTAAACCGAGTGGGGCGACGGGTGTCACCCCACAAGAGAACGAAATGAGAAAAGAGCGACGGGTGTCGCCCCACGAAAATGAAAAATAAAGAACTGCGGTAACAAGCAGCCAGTCACGCCAAAAAATGGCACAGCGGAGTAATCAGCGGGCTCTGGATATGTGCGAGCCGATAGTACCGAATACTCCATGAAAATTAGCCAGTGCATCGAATGACATTTTCAATCCCTCCGTAAGCATAGAAGCCGCGAGGTGCAAAATCGATCGCCCTGCCGCCGGCCCGCCACCGCCAAAGTTCCGTCGGCGCGGTGTCGCAGCCGAGTCTGTTGAGTGTCGCAGCCGAGTCTGTTCAGTGTCGCAGCCGAGTCTGTTGAGTCCGCGACAGCGGGTGTCGACTAGTCACGCTGTCGTCCGGTTATTGCGCAGGGTAATGATCGTGAATTAATTTTTTTTTGTCCTTTGGTTGGCCTCGATGGCACCGAACTACACTGGCCTTGGCCACAACCCGCTCTTCGCGACACGACGAATTTGGCTTCAGTGTGTGCTTTCCAGGAAGCTGAATGGCCTGAATCCCTGAATATTAATTGTTGTACGTACAGTAGTTACCAACCGATTTGGAACCTTTCAGACTGATGTTATTGCACGCATGTCTATCTGCTATATGATATGTTTTCCTGCTCAATTCTTAACATCGATTATTTTCATAGTCCGGTGATATTACGTGTAGGTATCCTGAATGTTTCGGAATATCTCGTGAGATATTTCCAATCTTTCCAGTTGAACTGACTGTGTTGGGAACTACATTCGATTTGTTCAACTGCTGCATAGCATTTCAGGTGAGGCATACATATTTCGACATTCAGAGTGCAGCCTCCCAATTTTGTGCTTGTAGATGCATGACCGCAGGAAATTATCAACCACGACGTCATCACGATCTGACTTCCTTGACCTCGTGTGACCTTAAAGACTGTCATTGAGTCGTAAAATTTATATTGCAGATAACTCAGCCTTAGTTCAGCCTACAGCCTTAATCTCTCCACCAAATTGTCTGCGTCTCGCTTCAGTAGCTTCAGAGATATGGAAGTTAGAATCCCCCTCCCCCCCCCCCTATTCCCGGTTCACGTTGTGACAGGCCCTCCAGCACTCGCAATAAACCAGTGGTCCTAACAGCTTCAAAGCATCCCTCACACCCCACCCTCCACCCGCGCAATGCCGTCCACAACACAAACAACAACGCCATACCAGTGGCCAACTGCGTGGCACCCACGTGGGTGGGACTGCCGAAGATGCAAGCGTAGTAAACGGGTGTGTCATCAGAACAGCGGCGGCCGCGTCGCCACTGATCTGACCGCAGCATTGCTGATGCAACCTCTCGTGGAATCCTGCAACGTCATGGCGTAATAGCCCATAGGTGCCAGCTGGGCGGGACAGCTGGCACACTGACACACGTCATCAGACTCACGCGAACCCTGAGTAACATGCAGTGAATCACCATCGATTCCGGCGTACACTGGGCTGCCAGGATCATCCGGGGTACGCTGGGCTGTCAGGATCACCCGGGGCACGCTGGGCTGTCAGGATCACCCGGGGTACGCTGGGCTGTCAGGATCACCCGACGTACGCTGGGCTGTCAGGATCACTCAGCGTACGCTGGGCTGTCAGGATCACCGGGAATACGCTGGACTGCCAGGATCACCCGACGTACGCTGGGCTGTCAGGATCACTCAGCGTACGCTGGGCTGTCAGGATCACCGGGAATACGCTGGGCTGTCGGGATCACCGGGCGTACGCTGGGCTGTCAGGATCATCCGGCGTACGCTGGGCTGTCAGGATCACCCGGTTTACTGTCTTGGTGTGTTGCTTTCGGTGCATTGTGTGGCGAGAGACCAGGTGCAGTTCGATGTCTTTTGTAATGAAGCACAGAAATCTGCACCGCGTTGTTATCAGTTTTGTCATTATATATATATATATATGCAGGTGTATTATGCATATGCAGGCTTTTACATCCTGTGGGGAATTCAAATATGTCGTTCAAGTGGAATTTTCGTCGGTGAACTTCGCAGATTAGCTGATATTGATGACGATAATATGTAGAACACTCGATCACTAATAGATAGGCAGAAAACGCGACTGCTTATTAAGTAGATGATCAACGTGGATGCTTTACTGTAAAAAATTTCACCTCTGCCCAACTGCTAATATTAACGGAAAATAAAACCTTGAGCTGGGGTGCAACACAGCGTTATAAGACATCACGGACGAAGCTATGAACAATAATAACTGATTGGGGTAGAGGAGTCGAGTAATTTCTTCTCTGTGAAGCTCCTCAGCGTTGGGCAGGGCTAACTCCAAATAGTCTAATGTGTAATACAATATAAATCTGAAATAAATCAAATACTAAGGGACAACCACACATCCCAACACATGCAAAATCACACCACTGCAAGATATAACACCAACCACATCCACTCATCTGACCCTGCGCCACGCACCGATACAGTTGTCTTTCTTGCAATACGCTGTTTCCTCCGAAACCCTCATGTCTCATTTTCTAACAATGACAAATGCGGACCAAGGGGAGCAACAACCAGTCCAAGAACCAAGCCAGGATACGGCACACAGATTGATAGGTTGATGGAAACTATGATCCATATGCACGAATATAGGACAATTACAAACTTTTTTTGTCACTTATGACTGACTGGAGCTTATGCAACAGCTGAGCAGTGTTCGTCCAAATGCAAAGCGCAATGATGAGCAATGGAGCACGCTGCTCAGAGCCAGCAAAAAGTACATGGAAATATAAGGCGGAATTTATTTCGCTGTATTTCTAAATAACACTACTTTGAGTGTTTTTTCTTCACAATTCGATATTTTCCAGGCAGATTAATTCCCAAAAAGAATGTTTCTCCTTTTCCACAAAGTTTGATCGTCAGGCCTGTAAACGCCCACGGAATACACCAAATCGTTACGCTTCAAGCACAACGTAACTGCGGATATTTGGATAAAAACGCATGACCTTGGAAACCTCAAGACGTTTATGACTATAAATAGTTGATAATTTGAGGCAGGATGGTGAAATTTACGCTAGTCGATGGATAATTAACTGCACTACCGTCCAATGCAATGTTTTTTTTTTAAACAACTGGTGGGGTCATTCCTGGACAAATCGACAAATCTCTCAGAAATTGAAGAAAATTAGCGCACAGGATAATTCTGGGGCGTTGATTTCAACCGTAACATTCTTTATCTCATCAAACCCCAAGGTCAGACCTATGACCTCTGGCATTTTCAGGTCACGACGAACCATTCATACTTACGAATTGATGTAAAACCATCTTTTCTGTGTATAAATACGAAATGAAATATAGATTCGGAATCTCAATTTAACGCTGATTTCAAATATGTAACGAGACCATGTATTGTGAGCCCGTTAGTGCTGCTGGCTGTACAATACCATCAAATACTGGGGCAAATACCATGCACATGTACTACCTTTCACTCAAATGTGTCTCATGATACCCTAGAATTGCACACCTACAATTGTAGTGCAAGGATTAGTTGGGTACATGAGATGAACAAAGTCACAATATCTTATCAGGGTTGGGAAAATGCTGTGCAACTATGGGAAAGTGGTGCAACTGTGCGGCCAGCTGAAGATCTATCTGTGGGCCGAGCTGTGGCGAGCACAGAAGCCGCGTTGCCACGCGCGATTACGGCAGAAATGCGTTGCCGCAGCCACGCTGTTTCACGGCGCTCGCCGGTGCGGGTCGTTATGTGCCGCCCGAGCTCTCGCACAAAGTCGGAGACGGCAGGTCCTAGATCGCCGGTCGTCTCAACGGCTAAGGGCTCGAACCTGTACCGCGAGCAGAGGTCGGCGTAGTGGCGGCGTTTGCGAGCACGAGCCGCGGGTCCGGGCTCTAGCGCCGATTGCACCAGTACGGTATCGGTGAAGGTATCTACACAAGTAGCGTCCCATGTCAGACACCTGCCTCCACTGTATGGGAACAGCGTAAGCCCATCTGGCTGCTTGCCGTCGCCTCGGTCGAGACCAACCGGCTCCAGGATGGCAGGGATTCCCGCACTTGAGAGGCCGCGTTTCACTACGTCATTCAGGCGAGTGTGACGTGGGAGACGGCCAACGCTCTTGAGGCAGGATAGTTTATGGTGTCCAAGCCGGTCAACCGGGCGGTTGCATTGGAGACAGCGGTGTGGTTCGCACACTGCAGCCCCGAGGCGAAGCGCCACCGCCACACGGATTGTCTCGTCGTCCAGATGAAGACCGAGGTTGGGTACAGGAACGGCTTGCAGCCAGGTGGCGGTATGCGACTGAGTGGCAGCGAGTAGGCGCGCATGGTGCACCTGGTTGGCTACGCCGATCAGCTGGCCGCGAATCACGGTGGCGCCCAGACTGTCCCATGCGCGCTGACTACTGGCAGATGTCGCGTCTGGTAGCTCTCTGACCCCTGTCAGCTCCGAGAAACGCTGCACCGCCGACTGTAGCGAAGACGGCGCGTCGCTGTCGGAAAGGCCTGGAGAGATACTGCGGACCAGCGGAAGAGCTGCGGTCAGTGAGGCCACGTAACACGGCAGTGCCAAGGCCTCGACAGTGCTGACACGTGGTGGACGAGGAAGAAGACAGCGGTGTGGCTGTCTAACTGGCGAAGGTGGGCGCACAGACGTGCGATGGTTTCTGAGGCGTGTTGGTGGCAGCGGTGAACCGAGGCCTACCTTGTTACGTGGCCTCACTGAGCGCAGCTCTTCCGCTGGTCCGCAGTATCTGTCCAGGCCTCTCCGACAGCGACGCGCCGTCTTCGCTACAGTCGGCGGTGCAGCGTTTCAGGGAGCTGAACATGTAAGAATATGTAACTGGCTTTGACCTAACTTTACATTTGATCCCAATGACCTCGTGGTCTAGTTTTAACGTCAGCACAATCATAGCTTCCCCTACATTTTAAAAAGAAATGTATTTCGGAAAAGGAAATCGGGGCACTTGTTTATATCAATGTGCACCAAGAACCTTGTGTATTTTTACTTGTAAGGTGCTACGTGACCTCTGAAGGTGACCCCGTTCTGAATTCAGCATGCGAAGCTGATCCGAAATCAAATGAATACAGATAACGTATAACGATCCAAAATCAGATAACCTCTGACCTTTGAAGAAGAAGTTTTGAAACGCAGGCCAGTGTTATTGGCATGCATGTATCGACCAACATCTAAGTTTTATGTTACTCTAATGCCTTTGTTTACAGTACAAATGTGCACTGTAGGAGTTGCTGAACTATTTCTACTTGACATGACATATGAACTCATAGGCACCATGCCAGATGATGTCGCTATGCGAAATTCCGTGCCATATACGAATTTTTTTGTCAGTGTTTTTTTTCAAGATCCTTGCAAAAATGTGTTCTAGAAAATGAATTGCATTGCATCCTGAATAAAAACCGCAATTTAACCTCCTCCCCTCAAGTGGCCTACTTGACCCAGGCTACAAAGTATTTGCACGGGCGGATTTAGGTACACACTGTATGTATTCAACCACAGCAGATATTTTATATTGCGATGATTCCCTGGTGTACATAAAAAATGAGCTGTCGAATGCAGTTAAATAATTCTGCTTGACATGACCTGGGACCTCACCAGAACTACCTCCAGGTAAACACAATTTATCTTCGGAGCTTCTCGGATGAATGATTGAAGGCGCTGCAGAAAAGAATGAACCATGACTGTGCTGTGCTTCACGCAGTTTGATAAGAAGCAGAAACTTTTGTGACAGGTCGTGCGTGATGAAGGTGTGTGGCTGTTCCAGTAAACTAGAAATGGATGATGCGTTGGTACATTGGTACATTGGGAGTTGGCCCAATGAAATTCTTGGGCAGCATCTCTGACGATAAAAGAGAAGTTTTCTGATAGAACTAAGCCATTCACTAATCAGAAAACTACCCTTTAGTACTTGTTTTCATTTGGGATCATTTGGCTCGCGAGCTTGACCTTGCGTGAACTCAGGCCATATATAGGCACCTAAAGGTGTCATTCATAATCATGAGCATGACAAAATAGCCTACGACATGGTAATAGCTTCCTCTCTACTTCTAAAGGAAATGTATGGCTCCATATAATGCCAATCTGCATGCATTGGTATTGGCGATGTAAACTGGATCACCTTCAGAGGTCATGTAACACGTTACAAATACAAATACACAAGGTTCTTGGTACATATTCATATAAACAAGTGCCCTACCTTCCTTTTCCAAATTACATTTATTTCCCAAAAAAGTGGGGAGACTATAATTTTGTTGACTTTAAATCCATGTCACGAGGTCATTGGGTTAGAGAGAGAGTTGGTTCAAAACAAGATACATATTTGAAATCAACGTTGCATTTGGATTCTGAATCTATACTTCATTTTTTTTCATTTCTACACAGAAAGGATGGTTTTATATCGATTCGTAAGTACCAGTGTTTTGCCATGACCTTAAAATGCCGGACGCATTGCACACTAAACTAAAACGGCAATTTGGCAATTTAGCAATTGGGAAATTTGGATTCTGAATCTATGCTTCAATTTGCATTTCTACACAGAAAAGATGGTTTGATATCGATTCAAAGTACCAATGTTTTGCCATGACCTGAAAATGCCGGAGCGTATGACTCTTGATTTTGGCTTCTGATGAGATTAAGAAAGGTCATTTCTAAATTAGCGCCCCAGAGTTACCCTGTACACCAATTTTAATCGCATTCTTAGAGGTGAGGGTGTTATGGATTGGTCGATCTGTCCTGGATGGTCAGATGTTTACCGCCGAATGTTGGATAATGGCTGTTTTCATCTTCGGCGGTAAAGTGACCGTCCACAAAATTGGGGCAGGAAGGTGACATTTTACATCGTTAGTGTGTTGCTGAGCTTCAGGGCGCTTCGACCAGGATTGATCATTCGCGCCCACGATGGACTGTTCATCTTCAGCAGTAAAATGACTGTCCATAAATCCAGTGAATGAGGGGAAACATACCTGAAATAAAAAGCATGCACTGCTTTTCTGCTCCATGGCTTTTAACAACGCCATGGATTGCGTTTTTTTATATATATAATAAATGCCTGTCAGCATCTTAGTTTACGCTTCGTCCGATGCGTGGCGCTAGTGTAGCTGACCAGTCAAATGTCCACCCACGCTTGGCAAGTAGCGTTCGTTCAATGCTAGTAGTCTTAACGACCATCTTTGTTCGGACAAGCACTGCTTTTACTCCCGCAAACCGACTGGTTGCTGTACAAAACAGATGCCGGCCACCTTCTGCTACGCACGCATTCCTAGTGCAGCAGCATGGCAGTCAGAGGGTATTAGCGGGCCCGGATGAATGTCCTATTGTGCACGGACACTGCCGGAAAGACTCGGCGTTTTACGGCGGGAGTTGGGTTTACGACGCGACCACCCGGTGGTGAGATCACTTGAACACCCAATGGCTCGCTCCCAGTGACATATACCCAGTGAGCTCCTCCCAGTGACCCGGACGACCAGTGCACCTGGCTAGGTAGGCTCCCAGTGACATATGCCCAGTGAGCTCCTCCCAGTGACCCGGACGACCAGTGCACCTGGCTAGGTAGGCTCCCAGTGACATATACCCAGTGAGCTCCTCCCAGTGACATATACCCAATGGCTCGCTCCCAGTGACATATACCCAGTGAGCTCCTCCCAGTGACCCGGACGACCAGTGCACCTGGCTAGGTAGGCTCCCAGTGACATATACCCAGTGAGCTCCTCCCAGTGACCCGGACGACCAGTGTACCTGGCTAGGTAGGCTCCCAATGACATATACCCAGTGAGCTCCTCCCAGTGAACCCGGACGACCAGTGCACCTGGCTAGGTAGGCTCCCAGTGACATATACCCAGTGAGCTCCTCCCAGTGACCCGGACGACCAGTGTACCTGGCTAGGTAGGCTCCCAATGACATATACCCAGTGAGCTCCTCCCAGTGAACCCGGACGACCAGTGCACCTGGCTAGGTAGGCTGCGCCGGCATCGCGGGCCACGGTGTCGCCGGCATCATCAGGCACGGTGTCGCCGGCATCATCAGGCATGGTGATGACTGACGATCTGACATTTGCTGCAGACAGGAAACTGTCGCGGAGTTTGGAGTCTGTTCAGGGCTTCAGAGAGTGGCAGGTAAATCTGAGCATGGTGACGACTGCCTGAGGGCTCGGGGACTGCTTAGGGTCTCGGAGTGTGGCAGGTGAACTACAACGTGGTGAAGAATGCGTAAGGGCTCGGGGACTGTTTAGGGTTTCGGAGAGTGGCAGGTGAACTACAACATGGTGACGACTGTCTAAGGGCTCGGGGACTGTTTAGGCTCTCGGAGGATTGGCAGGTGGACTACAACATGGTGACGAAAGTCTAGGGGCTCGGGATTACTCAGGATCTAAGAGTGACAGGTTAACAACAGTGGTCAACCTCGGGTGGTCTTGTCCGACATCATCACAGGCGCAACAGCTCGTGACAGAGTGATCAACCTCCCGCCGGCCGGCCAGACACCACCACACAGACGACCACCGCAGTCTGTGTATGCACTTCACACCCCGGACCCAGCTGGACGGGCCGCCGGTCACGCGGTTCAGCCAGCAGAGCGCCAGGACATGGGGTGGGTGACATGTGTATTCCTGGTCTTCAGGGAGCATTTCGCCGTGAAGACAGTGATAGATGAGACGCTGGACAGCAGATGATTTAGTTCGTACGTGTAGGATTGCTTCAGAAATTTGACGAGAAATGCATTGTCGAACATATTAATATCACCACGAAGCGACACGTCTGCCGGAGTTCGCAAAAAGTGTATTTGATACGTTTTTTTTCGAGAACGACAAGCCCACATTCTGAAAATATTAGATAGGGTATCAACCCCAGTGTATCAACCCCAGAGAGTAGACTCAAGACGTCGGACACCAGTCACAGGCCGGGGTTAAGAGTGCAGGTAAACCCGCGAATTCCGCGCGTTGAGGCCGGCATGAAAGATGCGCGAAGGCAGGATTCCACAAGCCAGGATTCCCCAAGGCATGGCGGGCACATTGTGAAGGTGGGAATAAGATTTCATGTTTGGCAGTTGCAAAGGCGTAAAATCGAAAAAGGTTGGTGTCAAGGGAAGGGGAATATCCGTATGTCTCCCTTTGGCGACCATAGGGTTGGAGATGAAACAACATCACGAACGAAGTTCTCCGAAAATTCCGAGAAATATCTCATGAATGAATGAGTACATTCAGAATGAGTCATGACATCGCCTACAAATCTATGCAGTGCACATCCCCTGTGATCTTCTAAAACCGGATAGCGGCCTGCTGATTCGACCGAATATAGCACCTGCCACAGCAAGCTAGGCCTATTCAATAATTGGAACGGTACGGTACCAAATTTTCCAGAGTAAATGAGACCCCAATATTTTTTTTTAATAGTACGATAATGGTACGACAATGGTAAAAGTAAGCATTTTTCCCAGGAACGCTACGATGTGGCCCATGGGGTTTGATTTGCGGCGGCGCTGCTGCAGAGATTGGCTTATAATCGTACGTATGCACAATAGGGTGGTTCAGACACGTCCCACATGTGGCTCGGTTACATGGTACATGGGTGTCACAACCCCATGACGACACAGCACCCGCCGACCTGCGTCGCCACCTGGCACCGGATCTGACAAGCAGAACGTACCGCCGCCACAGCCGCGGCCGGCGCGCGAGTGCCGACGTCGGCGTCGGCAGGCGCCGGCCGACCGACTGCTGGTCCCGACGTCGGCGTCGGCAGGCGCCGGCCGACCGACTGCTGGTCCCGACGTCGGCGTCGGCAGGCGCCGGCCGACCGACTGCTGGTCCCGACGTCGGCGTCGGCAGGCGCCTGCCGACCGACTGCTGGTCCCGACGTCGGCGTCGGCAGGCGCCGGCCGACCGACTGCTGGTCCCGACGTCGGCGTCAGCAGGCGCCGGCCTTCCGACTGCTGGTCCCGACCGACCGACTGCTGGTCCCGACGAGTCTGCACACATGCGAGCAGCCGTCGTTAGGTTGCCAAACGCATCTCGACAGACGGGTCTGAAGTAGACTTCATTACGAGGATGAAATGAGTCCCCCGCTGCGGCTGGCAAGCTACACTGAGCACCGATCGATCGAATTATCGATCGAAAACGAACAGGAAATGATTCATGAATGACTCGGAAGATTTCATCTTATTGCGTCACATCTTTCGGCAATGTGCTTTGCAGCTTTGTGTACATATCGGATGAGATTGAAATTGAAAACTACCGATTTTCAAGTACTCAGAGTTCCCCGACACCACCAGACCATACAAGTAGCTAGTAAGAAAAATGTCGTAAAGGGTAGTTCGCAGAAAAAGAACATCTGCTTACCGTCGGCAAGCTGGTTGTATTGCAGCATTCGGGATATGGACCAGACTGCATACCATATCGAATTGTCTCCAAGGCTGATGTCAATCGACGCAACTTGGCTGCGACAGCAGACGTGACAGATATCGCCGAGGCGGTCTGTGTGATGAGGTAACTGTCTCGGCCGACCACGGGCGGGTCAAAGTGGTGTAGTAGAGCAGACGGGATCTTTGCAGGCGAGCCAGCGTGACATCACCGCTCCTACTGCACTTGGCGGCGGGCGGCGAGGGGAGGGCAGGTCGAGAAGCAAGATGAAGGTCATGCCGGCTGATTGGTCGTGCGAACTGCAGCAGCCGGCGGGTCTGTTGCAGGCCCAGGGAGTGACGAGGGCAACGGCGTGGGCACGAGGATGTGGCGGAGGGACGGCGGCCGGTCCCCGCCTCAACTTTGGCGGATTTTGACGTTAGCTCCGTGGCATTCCCCCCCGGAGAGAAGCGACTTCAGATGTGGTAGCACTGCTTGCACCCGCTCTCCACGCAGAGATCTTCCACACACCTCCGGTCACGGGTGATGACGTTATCGTGGTTGCGGTGCCGCGTCGCGTTTCCACGTCACCTATGTCGACAGAATGCACCAAACATCAAACTGGCTCGGCATTTGCATGGCGTCCGCCGACAGAAATGGGGGATACACGAGCATGGTGCAAAGTGGACGCTCGCCTTCGTACGACGAGAAAATTTCATCGGACTTCCAATTTGAAAATGGCCGATACCCCTGCCTTGCAACCACAACCCCGAATATTGCCAAAGCCATGGGAGAAAATCCAGTGCGCTGCTTTCCGTGCCACAAATATATTGTAACAGATACTTCACCTGTAAACCAGTTAGTGGTCCTCCATGGCACATAGTATCACACGATGTGTCGTAAATCCTGGCACTGGCAAGTTAGCTAGCCACGGGCCGCATTTCTTCCCGATTTAGTCGCGAATTAAATATAATATGACTATAATATAACATGATTCAGGCACACCACGGTGTACCTTAGGTTTGCACAAAGCTATCGACATCCTATTTGGTCTCATTAGGGTGATCGTTAACAGGCTGTTTTGACCGAACCTCCGCAGTGCACGCCAAGCTAGACATGCAAACACCTTCAGCCTGGAAGGCGCAATTGTACACTTCATAGAGCTAAATAATTGTCCCCCGGTTCAAACGTGGGCAGTAGAGGTGCCCCAATAACGCATTTTGGGTGCGTTATTGGGGAAGCCGCCGAATGCCAATCGAAGTCAGTGACGTCACATAACCTGGGGAGTGGTAGCAATGGAACGACCTGGCCCTGATATGAAACCACTCTCAGGGGAGGCGAAGGCCATTTTTACTAGTATCTTTCAATGCGTCAACCATAGTGTTAATGATAAATTCGTCAGCGCTGGTGAGGGTTAATTGAGTCTCCCCAGTCTGTTTCTTTGCTAGCGTGGTTGGTTACGGCGTAAGTGCACTTAATTAGTGAATGAAATGGTGCTTAATAGAAAATGGGGACATAAACAATTGAAGTAACTCCCCATGCGATGCTACTACTTAGGTCAGTTTTGTCAACTACGAATATGCATATCTGTCGGTTATTTGCGCTCTTGGTAGAATCGTCGCGCAGATGAAAGGTCGACAGCTTATATATCCTCATAGGGACGGCAGCGGCAGCGGCAGCGGCAGCGGCAGCGGCAGCGGCAGCGGGCCACCGTGACTGTGCAATCGCCAGTAGTCACACATACACACCGACTCAACTGGAGGCCAACTCATAGGAATTTGAGACTAATAAGCCACGTTGTCTGTGGTATTTTACCACATAGAGGTGATTATGTTGTATGTGAGTATATTGAGTGTCACTATCTGAGGCGCAGCCAAGGGGGCTCGGGACCTCGCCCCCTGCCCCCCTCCCCCATTAGCAACCAAAAATACACTTGGTCAAGAGCAAGAAACTTGAGATTTTCACGAAACAAAACCAGAAATTTTCCGCGCGCTTCGCGCACGAAAATGGTGTTTTTCATAACATTTTATTGGTCGGGCCTTCCCGTAAGAAAATCCGGCTGCGTTCCTGGTCATCTTGGCTGCGCCCATCTTCCTCTCTCTCCCTCTCTGTCACTCTATCACTCTATCACTCTATCATTCTCTATCACTCTATCACTCTATCACTCTATCACTCTATTACTCTATCACTATATCACTCTATCACTCTATCACTCTATCACTCTATCACTCTATCACTCTATCACTCTATCACTCTATCACTCTATCACTCTATCTCTCTATCTCTCTATCTCTCTATCTCTATGTCTCTATATCTCTCTGTCTCTATCTCTCTATCTCTCTCTCTCTCTCTCTCTCTCTCTCTCTCTCTCTCTCTATCTCTCTATATCTCTATACTCTATCCTCTATCTCTCTATCTCTCTATATATATATATATATATATATATTCTCTATACTATATCACTATATTCTATATTCTATATATATATTCTATATTCTCTATCTCTATCTCTATCTATATCTCTCTATATCTATATCTATCTCTCTATATCTATATATATATATATATATATCTCTATCTCTATCTCTATCTCTATCTCTATCTCTATCTCTATCTCTATCTCTATCTCTATCTCTATCTCTATCTCTATCTCTATCTCTATCTCTATCTCTATCTCTATCTCTATCTCTATCTCTATCTCTATCTCTATCTCTATCTCTATCTCTATCTCTATCTCTATCTCTATCTCTATCTCTATCTATATCTCTATCTCTATCTCTATCTCTATCTCTATCTCTATCTATCTATCTCTATCTCTATCTCTATCTCTCTCTCTCTCTCTCTCTCTCTCTCTCTCTCTCTCTCTCTCTCTCTCTCTCTCTCTCTCTCTCTCTAAGCCTCTATTCTCCACTCCTCCTCTATTCTCTTTGCCTCTGTCATGTCTCCTTAAATGTATTTCCCTCTCCCCTCATCTCCCATTTCCCCTGTTTTCTCCCTCCTATATTACTTCTAAGTATTTGCATGCCTTTGATAATTGAAAATTGCACTAGTTCAGCATTTATCTGCATTACGATTGGTGCTAACTACGTAGACCATATTCTACCAGGCATTCTGCATATATCCTCACGCAGGCAGGATAAAAATAGAAAAGGTTAAACATTTCCGGAGTATTACAATATTGCTTCATCTTGTCACCGCCAACAAGCGTCAGTGCCAATTGATCCCAAGTAAAGCACAATTGCGTCGGTACCTTTGAAACACTTCTGACGCACGACTCTTCTGCTTAATTATGCCTTCCGTTTAACGTCCTCAAATTACCCCCTGTCCCAGACTTCCCGCATGAAGTAAGACATCTGATCCATTATGCGGTATGTCCGATAGCTGTGCGTCTTAAAGAAACAATTAAAACCTGTCACGCAACATTTCGTCTCTCGCATCGTCGTTCCCACCACTTGGCACTGTCGCACCAACAAGTGCATTGCCAGCGTCGCAACGAGCTGTGGCACACATTCTGTATAGCCGGCGGGCAGCGGCAGCGGCAGCGGCAGCGGCAGCGGGCCACCGTGACTGTGCAATCGCCAGTAGTCACACATACACACCGACTCAACTGGAGGCCAACTGGACCTGTTCCCTGAGCCGCGCCCTCGCACGGCTGCGGAATTCCCATACCTTTCCAGCTCACCCAACACGATATCCACCACGGCAATAAATCCGACATGTGGTGCATCGTACGGCTCATAGTACTCATAGTTCTCATACCCATGGTACACTGCTCATCGTACGGGTCATAGTACTCATAGTTATCATACTCATGGTACACTGCTCATCGTACGGCTCATAGTACTCGTAGTACTCATACTCATGGTACACTGCTCATCGTACGGCTCATAGTACTCATAGTACTCATACTCATGGTACACTGCTCATCGTACGGCTCATAGTACTCATAGTTCTCATACTCATGGTACACTGCTCATCGTACTCTCCTGCTTAGCGCACAGTTAGGCGCTGATAGATGCACGTGCATGGTTCGAGCGTGGGTAAGCAATGAACATGTGGAGTGGCTAAACAGTCCCAGCCGCTGAAAACTAGCATTCGTTCTTCATTTCCAAAAGTCGACGAATTTGGAGTTGCTTAGACAATAGAATTAGAATAGAGTAAAATATAATTTTTCGTCGGAGAATGCGATTTTTGACAACGAATATCTCAAATTGTCATGGATTAATTTGGTCAGTTAGATGGGCAGTGGCCAGAGTGCCTCCCCCCTCCTTCTTTCGCTGGATCAGCCAGTGTAGTATGGCGTGCTTACGTAGTCCGCAGATCCTATATTTGAAGGAATCATGCGAACCGAGATCATTCTTCACATTTCGCATCGTTCATAGGCGGATGCTTTGTGAATCAAAGCACTTCGCATCATGCAAATATTACATCTCGTGAGCTCGAAGTTCTGGAGGACTGTTTATAGGAAAGATTAATATTAAAGCAGTAATTGTCGGAGTCGTGGTGGCGTGTCTATCGATAGCAGTCTCATGGACGCACGGATGGGACCCGACGATATCGACACCACTCCTAGTCGACGGAGTGAAACCGATAACAGTTTGAGAGACGCACGGATGCGACCTGACGATACCGACACCACTCCTAGTCGACGGAGTGAGACCGATAACAGTTTGAGAGACGCACGGATGCGACCTGACGATATCGACACCACTCCTAGTCGACGGAGTGAGACCAATAACATTCAGGGGCAGGAGTGAGACCAATAACAGTCAGGGGCAGGGATGAAGCGCAGGGATGGGGCAGGGATGAAAAGGATACGGACATTCGAATGAAGGCCTCCTGAAGGTCATCTGAAAAAAAAAACTTTTTTTCAAGGACGTTATCGCGCGAGCCATGGTCCCATGAATACCGATATTCCTCGTGCATACCGGTCTCACACACGGCACCTCCCATCTTTCCTTGGTCTCGATAATCAGGGGAAGATTCGCTACTCCTACCTTCCGTACCTTCCTCCCACAGACGGCACCTGGGCTCTCCTGACCTCATACGCTGCACCTCCTCCCCCCCCCCCCTCTGAGGGGTGGTCGGTGTCAGCGGCTTCTGGTCACCTGACTCCGCCCGAGCCCCGACCGTGGTTATAAGCGGCCTCCGAGGGTGTCGCCGCCAGTCGGTGCTGGTGCGTGACGCGTTACATAGTCCGGTGCGGCTGCGCTTCCAGACATTCAGTCACATTCAGTCACAGTGTTCGCAGGCCGAAACGCCGCAGAAGTCTCCAGAAGGTGAGCCTCGCCCCCCCCCCTCCCCTCTCAGACAGGCTGTTCACGGCGGCTCAAGCATCCGCAATTATTGGCCATCAAACACTTACAAGGGTGTTTAGCTGATCGTGGATGGAATTGTACCCCTCGCGATGATTGCGAGATAGCAACGTATTATAGGGTTATCAAGCTTGTCGAATGATTTACAAATACATTTCAAAACGGCATCAGTCTTGAGTTGGAGGCGCAACGAGTTGGCTGGCAGTCCATTCCCTAGCCGATTTCTAAAAAGGTGTGCGCTATTTATGCTATGCTATGCTTCCGACAACGTATATGGAGATGGTTCCTGGGGTCTAACATAAAGACATTGAACAATAAGGCAGTTGTTAAACTGAAGGAGACAGGGATTATGTATGAACGTCTCTAGCAGCATGGCTATTATATATATATATATATATATATATATATATATATATATATATATATATATATGTATATCTATATATATATATCTATGTATATATGTAAATGCATTGTGCCATTAATTCGATCATCATTGTCCATGTAAGACTATTTTTAACATTACTGGCCTGGAATGTCCTTCGGAATTGGTCAGAAACTTTCATCTTTTGACGATGCCAAATTCATGAACAACAGACAACACACTCTTGGTAATTCAGCATCACTTCGTACATTCAAATGGTACTTGGAAAAACAACTAGAAATAGAAAGTGTGTGTCTGTGATTGTTACGATATTAATGACACTATGAAAGTCGGGGCCGATATAGAACATTTCATTTTTGCGCATGTTTTTACACCTATGTCACACGAGGCGTTGGTGACGTATGTCCTGCACGCTTTCTGAGCAGCTAAAGCATTTTTCATTCACAATAACCTTCACCGGGCCAGCCGGCAATTTCTTTTCGCCGGGTCCGGAGGGGGACTTTTGAAAAGCCGCCACACTAATTTCCGATCTACGTAAGCTAGGATAGAATGCGAAGCACCCTTGGAAAGCTCTGTACATGAAAAGTCTGAAGCCTACTCGACATTTGCATTTCGACCAATAATGAGGACATCATAGGTCGTATTAGGGAAGTATACGGCCCTGGACTTAAATCTCTCGAAATGGCTAAAAACGACACAGCATGTTATCTTTCGACATTGTTATTTGTTCAAGAACGAACAAAGATGGATGTATTTATATTGATTATTGTAAAAAGAAAGAAAGAGAAGTCCAGACAGGGTAGGTCAGGTCCGGTTCGAATAAGGCTTCAACACTAACTTCCAAGCTGTGTATGTTAGATAGGCAAGAATAAAATGTAATTGGCAAGACAATATAACTCCGAGCTCATCCCACAGCTTATTTTTTTTCAGGTCAGCGATGCTGAGGTGCTTCATGGTCATAATAGATGAACAGTGACGTGACATTTATCTTGGAAAGTGGTCTGAAAATACTAATATATATATATATATATATAACGTGTGTGTGTGTGACGGGTCATTTTAATAGACCAATTCAAGCACAACGTGTACAAGTATTTGATATCTGAGTCACGTCAGGTCAGGTCAGATCACGCCGCGTGGTCAGGCTATGTAAGTTCAATTTTGAATACCCCCGGTACGTAATGTTTGAAGCAAGATAGTTTGTTCCAAGAACTGATATGATGCTAAATTGTCTTTGTAAGCTGCCCAGCTTCTGACCTCTTGATTTGACCTCAAGTCAAGCTGAGACACTACATAAATTGACATAGTGATCACTTTAGCCTTCGCCTAAGTGTACATTGCTTGACAAATAATTCAACAACAGGTTAAATCGGAGCAAATAAGCTCGGATCACGAGGTCAGGAAATTTAAGGTCATTAGTTGCCCACCCAATGTCATGCCGCACAATTTAGGCCGCGTTGAAACCAAAGTCAGATGTGATTTCACGAGGCACGTGCAATATTCTGCATAAAATGGCATTGTGTGAATATATACGATGCTGGACTTTTTTTATAAAGAAACCTAGTCAGAATTTTTGCTGGGGTGGCTTTTAAAAAATTAGTCCGAATTCGTGTTGGGCGGCTTTATGGACCAGGATTCTATTGCGAAACAAAGCTTGGCCGAGGGCCGAGCTTGGCAGTTTGGCCGAGGGATTATCCTGTCAGACACTTTCTTCTTAAAAAAGAAGTTTGGTCCGAACTCTTGCTCAGGTGGCTTTATGAACCAGGGTTCTATTGCTAAGCAGAGCTTGTTGCGTGAGCCCTGGCCCCATCGCCCGAACAATGAATTCCAGTTCAACGGCAGAATTTTGACCGAAAGTTTAACGTGCGTCAATGCACCGACACGGCCACCTCGGTAGCCCATTCCCGACGTTATCGTGCCAGTTTCCAACTGACCATGCCAGTCGGGGACTAAATGCGAGCGCGTGAAGCGACTCGAATCCTGTCTTGCCAGGACAGGGGAGACCAGTGCAGGCCAGCGCTCGAACCAACTGAACTACCTTTTCCAAACGGGACAGGCGACTTTCCCCTGTCCCATTGACCTTTGACGTCTTGGAAATCCGAATGCTTTTGCATGCTCTTTATCATTTTCGCCGTGAAAAATTACCCCAACTACAATTTTCCACACTCAATGCGGTAAAAAAGCGCGGAAATTGACCTGACCTCGGGTCGGTATCCTTAACCTTAATTAAAACTTTGCAGCAGGTTGTTCGTCTTGATGAAAGAACAGCATGCCCTGAGTTTGGTACTGATATCTTGCAACTACTCCGAATGCCGCCCCCTCAGCTCAGTTGGTAAGAGCGCTGGCCTGCACTGGTCGTCCTGGTAACACAAGGTTCGAGTCGCTTCACGCGCTCGCATTTAGCCCCCGGCTGGGAGGGTCAGTTGGCAGCTGGCCCGATAAGGCCGGGGACGAGCTACCGGGCGGCCGTGTCGGCGCATTGACGGCACGTTAAACTTTCGGTCAAAATTATGCAGTTGAACTGGAATTCATTGATCGGGTGGTGGGGCCAGGGCTCACGCAACAAGCTCTGCTTAGCAATAGAACCCTGGTGTATACAACCACCCCAGCAATATCTCGGATTAAATTTATTTTAATAAAACAAAATCCGACGACACTTTGAAGACTTTGGGAGGATTTGGGACGTGATTCTCCTTGACCTGTCCCAAGTCTATATCCGCTGATGACTTTTATCTGGAATTTCCACGAGATATGCACAACAGATGCATAAGAAGTTATTGAAAGCTTCATACCTTTACGTTTATTCATTCAGCCGCTATCTAGGAAATGCCGAGGTGGCTCCCGAGCTCCCCCACCCCCACCCCCACTTCGGTCCAACGGGGGTTGTGTTCTCATTAGATTGTGGTTAATTCGAGCACAGTCTAGGTGGCAATCAACATGTGGCAAGTTTATATTAACATCTAGGGGTTCTGTGGACAAATCACAGCAGTGAAGCCGTTTTACGACTTGTGTGATGATGTTCTTGAAGATGCTCTTGATGATGAGTCGGATGATGGATGATGCTCTTGATGATGATGATGAGGATGGATGATATTCTTGATGATGATGAGTCGGATGATGGAGTGACGGCGAACAACGAGAAGAATCAACGCAAACAAAATGAAAGGTGAAGTGACTGTAAGAAACAAGCTTTTGGATAGGAAAACTCCAACGAATGGCCAACAGCTTAGCTATGATTCAAAGTTGACGCCAGGAAATGTCGAGTTGAATGATGCGATGCCATGAGCCCTGAGTATTAGATATTAAATAAGGCCCCGCACACGCCAAGTGTCGCCGAGGTGTCGGCGACTCTGTCGTGTAGTACCGTATCTTGGATGATTTGCAAGATGCTCGGCGCCGTGCATTGTGTTGGCTGAGCCGATAATTGTTTTAGATACTGTTGATTGTTCCCATGGCGGATGCATCACTTAATGTGTTTGGCCAAAAACATGAGGATTAAAGTGAGCTGCACATGCTCCATTGTTAATTTGCACGTTCCATCCGGATCGGGGCTGTGGATGGGCAGTCTCATCACAGCCCGACCTGTTCCTCCCGGGTGGATGAAACAGGTTGGGGCTGTGGTGAGGAAGGTGTGGGCTGTGGTGAGACAGGTCTGGGTTGTGGTGGGACAGATCGGGCTGTAATGGGACCGGTTGGGATGTGATGAGAAAGGTCTGGGCTGTGGTGGGACAGGTCGGGCTATAGTGGGACAGGTCGGGCTGTGGTGAGGCAGGTCTGAGCTGTGGTGGGGCAGGTCTGAGCTGTGGTGGGGCAGGTCTGGCTGTGGTGGGACAGGTCGGGCCTGTGGTGGAATAGGTCGGGCTGTAGCGGGACAGGTCGTGGCTATAGTGAGACGGGTCGGTGCTGTAGTGATGCTAGTCGGAGCTGAAGCGAAACAGGTCGGGCTGTAGTGGGTCAGGTCTGAACTGCAGTGGACAGGTTTGGGCTGTAATGGGACAGGTCGGACTGTGGTGGGACAGGTCGGGCTGTAGTGGGACAGGTTAGGGCTGTGGTGGGACAGGTCTGGGCTGTGGCAGGACAGGTCCGGGTTGTCTGTGGTGAGACAGGTCTGGGCTGTGGTGGGACAGGTCTGGGCTGTGGTGGGACAGGTCTGGGCTGTGGTGGGACAGGTCTGGGCTGTGGTGGGACAGTTCGGGGCTGTGGTAAGATGGGTCTAGGCTGTGGTGAGACAGGTCTGGGCTGTGGTGGGACAGGTCTGGCTGTAGTGGACAGATTGGGCTTTGGTGGGACAGGTCTGGACTGTGGTGGGACAGGTCTGGGCTGTGGTGGGACAGGTCGGGGCTGTAGTAGGACATGTCTGGACTGTGGTGGGACAGATCGGGCTGTGGCGGGACAGGTCTGAGCTGTGGTGGGACAGTTCGGGGCTGTGGTGAGACAGGTCTAGGCTGTGGTGGGACAGGTCGGGCTGTGGTGGGACAGGTCTGGCTGTAGTGGGACAGGTCTGGGCTGCGATGGGACAGGTTGGACTGTGGTGGGACAAGTTGGGCTGTAGTGGGCCAGGTATGGGCTGTGTGAGACGGGTCGGAGTTGTAATGAGATGGGTCGGGGGTGTGGTGGCCAGGTCTGGGCTGAAGTGAGACGTGTCGGGCGACAGACACTGGTAGCGCAGTATCTCATCTTTTTCAGCACTCCAACGTCCAGTTCGACGACTAAAATTGATGGCATTTGATGAACAATATGAATATTCTCCGCTCTCTTTGGATGAATCAAGCCAATATATTGTTGAATCTACGAACGAACACCTGCCTAAACATGCAGCACGTCGACCAACAAACGCATCTACAAATATAATGCGATGAACATTGCCTGCAAAGCGAACAAATGGTGTTAATCGGTAGCCAAGAGCGCCGCACGACAGCAAGGCGTGGATAACTGTGGGAAGCGAGGCCGGACCTCCAATAAGATTGTGGTATTGATACTTGCATTGCTAGACCAGCGCAAGGCCATACATCCCAATGATCACTGCTTCCTCCCCGTCCCGTCCCTTCTACAAACGATGACTAACCCGCTGCGCGACAGGGCATAGACATGTTCCCCCAGCCCCCCAGCTTTGGACGTTCGGAATGTTTCCCCGATGATGTTGTGTGAGGAGGGCTCTCTTTTTTGTATTTTCCTTTTTGTCTGTCAGGTGAGGAAAAGTGCCATCCGCCACATAGTTGACCATCATCTTGAACAGATGCGCTACGTCGGTTTGCGTGTCATCCGGTGATAAAGCAAAAGCAAATCGCACACTATGTAAACAATGGGAGGCGCAGTACTCACAACATCCTGTATCGCGCGAGACAACTCGTATGATACAGGCCATGCCAACTCGCCTACACCGTGACTGCCTCGCATGACGAGCCGGATCCAGCGGAGCCTGTGCACACTCCCTCCTGCAGCTCACGTCGGTGGGAATTGCCACCCCGCTGGACGTGCTACCACTCCCACCGCAGCTCCTCACTATGCCAACTTGTCGCTTTCAGGATCCGGAGGATGGATAAGACGGAAATCGAGCAGATCCAGGAGGTGTGGAAGCTGGTGGACCAGGACAAGACGGGTCACGGTGTGGAGATCCTCATCAGGTGTGTACACGGCTTCCATTTGGTGGCATTTCAAACTGAGTCATACAAGATCAAATGTTGGAATTTACGAAACTTGTAGCTGACATTCATTATATTCCGGCACATTCTGCCATTCCAAGGCATTCTTGAGGAGAGTGCATAGTAACTGAAATGTCAGCACGGCTACACTGCTGCATCTGTGAATGTTATTAAGACCAGTTCAACTTAGACCAAAGGGATCACAATTGTAAGCTGCTCCGAATTGGTGGTCACTGAACTCGACACCCTTGGTCGCAGGTAAGGTCATGAAGATACACTGGCATACGCCACAACGCTCCGGTAATGATCGAATTCACGTGCACCAACCAGCCATTTGTTTGAAATGCACACTCTTAACTCCGAACCTCTTAACCCTTGGCCTGCCGGAGTACGTAAATCGAGTAACTTTCTGCCCAACACCAGCCGGCCAGAATCGAGCAGCTTTCTGCAATTGCTTCCACCCGTAGAGTGGGTTTGATTGGATTGTGGCTTCACGACGCATTCAGCAGCTGAGGCCATATGGCGTCGCCTGCCTCTCACCATGGCAGGAAGGGTGGACATCGCGGGGAATCAAACCCGTACCTCTGGCGTGCCAGACGCTCAGCTCAGCCACTGAGCTACCGACCCCCCCTAGAGTGGGTGGGACTGGGTGGGACTGGGCGAGTCGCGTTGTCAAGGGCCGGTGATCGAAGGGTTAACGGTACCATTCATGGCGGGCCTGACTGGTGCGGTCAGGATCCAACGCATTCTTTGGACGGGGGTAATTAGGATCGTGTTCAGGCATGATTCTCATTGGAAAATTATATCTTGCATTTATGTTGCGAAAGATGCATCCAGCTCATTAGCTTATCGCGGTTATTTGATGTTTTAACGTGTTATTTGATATGAAGCATGGCATCAATAATCCAGTATACGCATCCATATTCTCGGTGTTGTGTAATTGCTTTCCGAATTACTTATATGATGTTGTGTATATAATGGGAGGTCTTAATAAAATTGGCCAAGACATCTGTACCCCAGAGTAATACATTTCTTATCTACACGGTATCTACAGCATAACTATTGAAATTGATGCTGGAATGTGTCGGAATATCGTGCTTGTTATGCATGACCAAAGTACAAGCAAATTGAACTATTCACAGAAGGAGGAAAAAACTCAAGACTTCGTCACAGTTGGTAGCTCGCTGGATTCCCTCGGCATGCGTACATTGCCAATAAATGGTAATGCTGGACTTCGGGCCTAGACTGGTGACAATTTGTTGGAGGAAAGAGCCCAGATGAATACTTTTCTACTCAAATGTACATTTTTTAACTCCACGGGATACGCTAGAAATAAAATTGCGAAACCCAAAACATCGTTGGGTGCGGATATCTGCCTTCAAATGGTTTGGTAACCTGACTACACAGGTGTCTTAGTGCATACACAGGTGTTTGCGCCCTTGTAACAAGTTCACAAGTCTCAAAGTAAATAGCCACAGTTAATTATGTGGTATGTGCATATGCACCGTTATACTGCAATATTTAGTGCGGAGATATGCGGGGTGGACAATCTCGTAATGGTTCAGTCTGAGGATGAGAAGAAAAGAATGTTCTAAAAGCATTGAACGACTAGCCGATAACTGTCGTCGCATTGCGCAATCTGTTTGTACCTACGGAGATATTCCGATACGTTGAAGGGTAATGGCCGGCATGCCGTATTACTCTGCCTCCTCCAACATGCATTGTGATGCGCCTTGGAAATGGTTCGACTGGAGTCGTAAGAAGACCCACGATGCCAACCGAGCATTTTTCGAAGCTCACAACAATATCTGTTGGCGTATTCGCAGTAATGCCGCGTACAGGTCATTACCGTTTCAACATAAAAAATGAAAGTATGAAGTGTATGGGAAACTACAGGCTAGTCAGTTTGACCTCAATAGTTTGCAAGGTACTAGAAAAACTTGTCAAACAGAATATTCAGACTCATCTAGATAGGTACAACCTTCTAAGGGATTCACAACATGGATTTCGATCTCGAAGATCTTGTTTAGCTAACCTATTGGAGTTTATGAAGTATGTAACTAAAGAAGTAGACAATTAAAGCAGGATGAATGTAGTGTACTTGGACTTTAGCAAAGCTTTTGATAAAGTTATACATGGGCGTCTAATTCAACAACTAGAACAGCATGGTATTGATGGTAAGGTTCTAGGTTGGATTGAAGCATGGCTAAGGGGAAGGAAACAAAGGGTAGTGTTAAATGGATGTAAATCTTAATGGAAGAATGCTCTGAGTGTAGTGCCACAGGGCTCTGTTCTAGGACCACTTGTCTTTATCATCTTTGTGAATAGCATTGAGGTAGGACTGAGGAATAGGGTGTTCAAATTTGCTGATGGCTTCAAATTGGTAGGAATGGCTAATAGTAGTGAGCAATCTAGGAATATTCAACTAGACTTGGAGGACTTAAAGAAGTGGGCTGATCAATGGCAGATGTCTTTCAACTATGAAAAATGTAAGGTTATGCATCTGGGGTCTGGAGGTGAGACTTTCAGATATACAATGGGAGGTAGGAAATTGGATGTTATTGAAGAGGGAAAATATGTAGGTGTGTTAGTTTCAAATGATCTGAAAGCAAAAAAAAATAATGTGTCTCAGCTAGGAGCAGGGCGCTCAGAATGCTGGGAATCATTAACAGGAGTGTTAGGTATAAGAGCAAAGAAGTGATGAAAATGCTGTACTTGGCCTATGTGCCAAGTACAGCACATTTATAATATTCTGTACAGGCATGGAGCCCCTATTTAGAAAAAGATATAGATATGCTAGAAAGAGTGCAGCGCAAAGCCACTAGACTCATCAGTAGACAAGGCAACTTCGAATATGGGGAAAGACTTATGGCATTAGATTGTACTCACTCAGTATAGGAGATTAAGGGGTGATATGATTGAAATGTATAAAATGATTAAAGGGCTAGATCAGGTCAATCTGAATGCTGCCCTTCTATTTAGACTATCACATAGGGGTCATCAATGCAGGTTGGACAAATCAAGGTGTAGGACAGTTAAGCGACAGCCTGCTGATGTCGTCGGGAGTCCCTCATTGAATGTATTTAAAAATAGGGTAGGCAACCTTTTTAGGTTGCAAAATCTTGTTTTTGAGTTATAAGTAGTGGTGGATGGGGTGATATTTCTGCAAAGTAGGTGTGTACTGTGCAGGCCCATTTACGCAGGTATGGATGGGGTCTGCAAATTGTTGGTAGGGCACTCAAGTCACGTTTGTTACATGGGATCAAGTGAATAGGGCCGGATAGGTAAGGTAGATATACATTGATGAGTGTGGGGTATGTTGGTCCATGTGTTATTGTTGGAACTTGGACCCTTATGTTTTAGAACATGCTGATAAATTGAGTAGTATACTAGATATATAGGGTATATTATACTACTAGTATTATATTATAATACATAGGGTGTACCTAGCAGTCGATTCGGCACCGACCTTCGGGTATGTGATGCTGATGAGATTGGCTATGGTAGCGCAATGGGGCATGATTGGAGGAGTTTGGAATTGTTGAGGAGTGTGTTATGCAATTGCAGGTGAATGGTGCTACATAGGCTGGGATATATAGTTTCCTTGAAACTTGAGATAATGGATTGATTGGGGTGTGAGCATGTACTTTTTTAGTATCTTTTAAAGATAGGCTTAACCTAGATGGGCCCCTGTGGCTCTTATTAAGCCTTAACGCTTTATGAACTTCATGTACATATTACAATACTGCCGTACGTTTAGCAAGTTTTTCGAGAACTCTATGTGCAGACACTGTAGAATGCTAGGTGGGTCGAATGTACATGCCCCATCCCTCAGTTACGGCATCTAGCAAATCAATAACACGGAAATCAGGCCTCCAAAATCAGCATTTCGCTTCATAATTCATGAACCTCTGCTTGATGCCGACAGTTCCTGAAATTTGCAGTTTCGCTCTGGGCTCAATCGCTAAGCGCCGTGCTAGTCAATCGTCACATATCAGGAGGACAGCCTGACACGGCCGACCGCCACCCCCACCACGGAACGTGGCACCCTCCGACCGCCCAACCGGCTCGAGGGGATTAAGCGCGCAGACCGGAGGGGAGGTCTGACGGCAATCCCTTCTTCGACACTGTCAAAAGGCGCCCCGCCGGGAACTCAGACCTACACACTTTTCGGCAGTCCAGGTAAAAACAGGCAGAACGGCTTTCGCAGTTAAAGGATTAATTTTAGCACATGCAAACGGCACTCAACATGTGCCAACGAAATCCGCATTCACATTCAGAACCCACCCCAACTGGACTTGGCTGAAAACTATCCGTGATGTGCGACAGAAAGCTATGTATGATGTAGAGTGTATGATAAAGTAAAATACTTTCACATTAATCCTAACATAAACAAGGCGAACCAAGCGCAAAATGCGCCTGCATAGTTATCAAATCCATTATCAAAACTATGCATCTAGCGCAATTCACCTTAAGCCATCCGTTGTTGTGAATTTACTATGCAGAGGTGAAAAGCTTGCTACTTGGTCACCAGTGTAGGTGGCGGATACTTGACAAATATCCATAGTTATAACGACAACTTACGGTACTGTAGTATCATTCAGCATGGATTATATTTGTCAGGCTGTTTTGTTTCTGAACATAATCAGTCAATTTGTTTGTTTTTCTAACAATCCAAACATTATGCGTACTCCTTATCCTATTTCAGTACAACATGCATGAGAAGCGTACCGAAGCAATTTAGTGGTTCGAGGTGACGGGGGGGGCAAAAAAACGTTACCACGTGAGGTAAAGTCCATAGGCTTTGCCATAGCCGTGGTAATAATCCTGTCACCTACGAACTGTCACAATCAAGAGACTGAACCCGACGTAACACCAGATGACTTCGAAAATCGCGAACGGCCCCGAAAAAAAACTACCGAAGCTCGAAAAATCACGGCGGGAGACAATAATATGGCACAGAGGTCCCGAAAAATGAGATCGGATTCGGACTTTTACAAAATGCCGAACCGATCTTCAAAAATCGCGTCGAGTCCAGAAAACTGGCGTCAATTCCCCGGATCCAGGCGCCGGGACTCTGAGAAATCGCACCTGAGCCCCCAAAATAATATTCGGCCCCACAAATGTGCGTCAGAAGCCCCAGATAAACAAATCGGGACCCAAGAGCACAACGGGAGGCCGAAAATTCACCGGTCTCTCCATAGCGCACCAATACTCGCGAAAAGCGGCAGGGCCTTAAAACATGCGTTGCAACCCTAAATAAAACACACCGGGGTCTCTAAAAAAAACACACCGGAGTCCCTCAAAGCACATCGGAGCCATGAGACCGCATGAGGGCCTCAAAGGGAGGCTGGGGCCCACAAAAGCGACATGGTCCAAAAAAGAACAAAAGGACCGGGCACTAAGTAAACACATATGAGCCTTCGAAAACGCCCCGGTACCTAACAAAATATCGTCCGTGCACAAAAAGGCAACAGACCCTAAAAAGAGCCGGGATCTTAAAAAGGTATCACGCCCCAACAAAAATGAGCTGGAACCCTAAATCACATTCGTAGACTAAGAAAAACACAACGGGTTCACAAAAAGAACGCTTAACTAGGATCCCAGGTTCAGTAGTCAACCTGGGAGCGTATTTAACCAAAGAGATGAGGTGCATCAAAGCTTAGCGGGTATCCAGATTTTTTGAACCACCAGAACATGTGGAAAGATGAGAACTAATCTTCGAAATGAATTCATCAAATTTTTCCAGCAAACACCGATGCGAAACATTCCATCACGTCAAATATTGCGCAAGTATATCATGTGACAGCAATTAGCAAAACGTAAGCCAAGCAGAAACCGTAGAACCGCATGAAGTGTGACGAATGCGTCGAATGCGCAAGGCGGATGCACACGTGCACGAACATTGGCGTGGTGGCAACCGGGCATTATGAACTAGTGTCTGAAATTGACAAATTTGGCATTTTAAAGTGATTTGTGCAGGTGCATTTTCAGCAGTATGAAGCGACTTATCGAAGAATTCCAAAAGAAAAACGTTCAAATATGGTAGGGGAGCTAGGGTTGCAATCCGGTGACTCAGAAACGATGGTTGTAAATTGGGCCCCCTTCACAGGACAATTAAGTTGGTCACTAATAGCTCTATTTTTAAGGGGCACCTTTGAAAAAAATAGTGGTCGAAATCCGGGAACTTAAAAAATTGAAGTAGGTGGGCCCCTTGCAAACTCATTTGCTCCCATCTGCCGGAAATCCTAGGTACGCCACTGGTTACCGTCCGATTTTTATAACCTGGATTCCTAGTTGCCTAACACCTGCACCCAATTTTACCGATTATGGCAAGGGATGTCACTCAAATGAATTCCCTATCTAAGTATCTAGTATAACATCACCCTCCATACCCTCCCCGATTCAATCGACTCGTCATCTCCACTGAACACCTCCGTATGCGTATTTATTTTCAATTACACGACTTAAATCGTCGTGACCATGTCCCTACGTTTCAGCAGCTTCATGAATACTGACGCGTCTGCAGTGATAACACTATACACGTATTGCAAGCGTCCAATTTTCGGGCGCCTGAAATCCGGCCGAATTACTCGTGATGAACTGTATTAGCGGAGGGAATCGCGTGTGGCGTGAGGAGACCGGACATCAGTCTCAATGGGAAAGCCCGGCTATTGATCTCCACTAATCCATAGCAATAATAATCCACATCAGAAACTACCTTCAGCAATCGTCTCTTTCTGATTAAAAATAAGCTGATGTTATCCTGCACGCAACCAACTAATGAACTGGACACATGCTTCCGTGGGTCATTCCCATGAACTGATTAGCAAGAAGGCGATGAATATTTTGCCATCATTTAATTGTAGGCTAATCATCACTTCAAGAATGCACACCAGGGAACACAATTGGACGAATTCATGAGCTGACACTGCAGAAGCCTCAGCTATATCTCATAGTCACGCAGCTGGCCTCCCTTTATAGCACCGCTCGGCAGAAGCCTCAGCTATATCTCATAGTCACGCAGCTGGCCTCCCTTTATAGCACCGATCGGCGGAGATTCCCAGCTGCGTGGAGTCGTCCGGCAGCCTGACAGAAGTCGCGTAACAACCTTACTGAACACACCACAGAGATTCCCAGCTGAGTGGAGTCGTCCGGCAGCCTGACAGAAGTCGCGTAACAACCTTACTGAACACACCACAGAGATTCCCAGCTGAGTGGAGTCGTCCGGCAGCCTGACAGAAGTCGCGTAACGACCTTACTGAACACACCACCGATGTGTGGGCTGAAGGACTCCCTGCCACCCTGAACTTGACCCTCGGAATTCTGGTCTGTTAGTTCAGAAGACTGTAGTTGAGCCGAATAGTACATGGCTTTGATACATAGTTACTTGATACTAGATACTTTAGATCGGCATAGTTCAGCCGAATCTAAAGCCACCAACTCGAGATGACCTGCTTCGTAGCGTTTTTAGCGTCGGTACCATTTTACGGATATGCATGTATGTACTTAGGAAACAAAGCCGACAGAACTATTGGCACCATCCAGTCGGACAGCCACATAGGACAGATACCCAGGGAGAGAAGCTGTTCGGTGGTTTAACCTTGACCTTAACACTCATTAACCTTGACACTGAAACCAACATTTTATAAACGCATCACACCAACCACACCATGCTTGTTATAAAGAAGCGTTGCTTGAACGGCATGTACTGCAGATGATGTTTATCTGCCTGAGTTCTCAGTCTGGTTCGGAACGGCATGTACTGCAGACGATGGTGTACTCTCAGTTTATCTGCTTGAGTTCTCAGTCTGGTTCAGAACGGCATGTATGGAAGACTATGGTGCACTCTCAGTTTATCTGCTTGAGCTATCAGTCTGGGTTAACACAAAAGGTATTGCTAGACATGAAGGTATTGCGTCAGGATACTGCATTCACAGTCATATATCACAATGTAGTTTTCTGCATTGCTCGGGGAGAGTACGACTGTACCGATTTTTGACAGACCATGATCCATATGACGTGACATGATACAAACATATGACATGATATGAATACAGAGCATATGACACGACCAGATTATCGATGTTTTAAGTCTGCTCATCTGATATCGCAATCAGTGTCACTTTGCATACTCAGAAGTAGCAAGGTATTGATAGTTCCCAATGGCCCTGTTGTCCCCTCCTCGTAACCGTACTTTACTATGGGTGCTTCAAACACACCTCTGCACAAACCCGAAATTAAATGATCTGAAAAATACTCGCCAATGCCCCATGCAGATTACGTATAACATGTTTTTTTCTTACATTTTATTGAATTGAAGAAATTGAAAAGCAAAGGAGAACTTATGTTTCGGAAATCCCAAGTTCTCCGTCCAAAAGTTTCGAATGGTTTCGAATAGCGAACACATTGATACCAGCAATCTCACGATCCAGTTTCTTTCCAACGACGAAGAACTGGAAAGCCACCAACCTGCATGCGAGCGTGCAAGAAAATCATTCCTCTCCGCAGCTCAAATGAGACGCAGCAGTATGGAGACGCAGCAGGATAAGAAGAACGATGTGTGATCTTCTATCGACGGTGATCATTTGCTTTGCGACTCGTCGACTCTTGGGTCATATAACGTTGCCAATCCTGCACGCCGATCGGTCGTGGGCGAGGAGTGGCGACAGGTGGGACTCGAACCCACGACCTTTCGGCTGGGAGACGCGCACCTCGCCTGGACTACTCGCCCGTAATCTTTTGTCGGAAAACGAAACAAACTACCTATACGAAACACGGCCGTCGATAAACAAAGGTTGTCTATCTCGAATTTCAACGCGACAAGGAAACTAGCTTGAGACGCGCCACGCCGGCATGAGTCGTAGTGATTTCCGGATGTACCATTGGCGTCACAAATAGCTTGGCCGTCAGGTTGTTGGCACACCTAGGTAACAATGGCGTCACAAATAGCATGGCAGTCAGACTGAGCGTCCCGGAACCTGAATATCCTGCATAGGAATACTGTGTCCCACCACACCTAGGTACCTACATGCTGAAGTCGCGTTTTGATGGGAGGCAAACCTGGACTCCTTCGACCTCCATCCAACGGACGTCTATGTCCAATGTGCAATGACTTCGGCTCTGCCACAGGCTGTTCGACAAGTACCCCGAGACACGTGCCAGATTTACTCGCCTCAAAATGAGCTCGCCGGAGATGATGCGGAAGTCGGCGCGCGTGCGGGCGCACGGCGGCCGCGTCGTCGCCTCTCTGGGCTGCATCGTCAGCCAGCTGGATGACATGGAGCTGGTCGACGAGACCATTTTCCTGCTGGGAAACAGCCACAACAAGCACGGCGCCTCCCGCGAAGACATGCAGGTGAGGTGGCGTTTCGCTGCACGTCCGATTCGGACGGCCGGGGAATTTCGCGATCGCGTGACCGATGACAGGGTGGAGATGGTGAGAGACGCGTGACCGATGACCGGGTGGAGATGGTGAGAGACGCGTGACCGGTGATCGGGTGGAGATGGTAAGAGACGCGTGACCGATGACCGGGTGGAGATGGTGAGAGACGCGTGACCGGTGATCGGGTGGAGATGGTGAGAGACGCGTGACCGATGACCGGGTGGAGATGGTGAGAGACGCGTGACCGGTGATCGGGTGGAGATGGTGAGAGACGCGTGACCGGTGACTGGGTTGAGATGGTGAGAGACGCGTGTCTGGCTGTGCGGCACCACGGCCGTGACCGGTGATCGGGTAGAGATGGTGAGAGACGCGTGACCGGTGACTGGGTTGAGATGGTGAGAGACGCGTGTCTGGGTGGGGGGGACCCCGGGCGGGGAGCGTGAGTAAATGGTTGACCGGTGACTGGGTTGAGATGGTGAGAGACGCGTGTCTGGCTGTGCGGCACCACGGCCGTGACCGGTGACTGGGTTGAGATGGTGAGAGACGCGTGTCTGGCTGTGCGGCACTACGGCCGCATCAAGCCGGCTTAATTGGGTGCAGCACGTGTCATTCGAGAGGTGAAGGGATTTTCTGGTTTAATTTATAGGCATAGTAAAATGTAATCAATTAACATATGGATCAGTAGACAAGGAAATCAACCTCGCCACGTCATTGCTTCAAGACGCCTGGAGACAAAATTGCATACACAGCAACCAAAATCAAAACTGCATTTGCTACTTCTGAAGTCGCTGCTGGGGGAAGACTGGGCAATGTGGATGGACAATTTACATTTCCCTATCATGCCTCACTGTTGCCAGCGAAGCAGCGATGCTGGCCTGGCTCGCGAGCTACAGGTTCCAGCAACACCGAGTTTCAATGGCCGTCAGCCACCGGAGCTTGGCCGGCGCTCACCGCACAATGGGCTGTCGCATGACCAATAGCAGATGTCCACTGTCCGCTGTCCACTGTCCGCTGTCCGCTGTCCGCTGTCCGCTGTCTGCTGTCTGCTGTCTGCTGTCTGCTGTCTGCTGTCTGCTGTCCGCTGTCCGCTGTCCGCTGTCCGCTGTCCGCTGTCCACTGTCCACTGTCCACTGTCCACCGTCCACCGTCCACCGTCCGCCGTCCGCCGTCCGCCGTCCGCCGTCCGCCGTCCGCCGTCCGCCGTCCGCCGTCCGCCGTCCGCCGTCCGCCGTCCGCCGTCCGCCGTCCGCCGTCCGCCGTCCGCCGTCCGCCGTCCGCCGTCCGCCGTCCGCCGTCCGCCGTCCGCCGTCCGCCGTCCGCCGTCCGCCGTCCGCCGTCCGCCGTCCGCCGTCCGCCGTCCGCCGTCCGCCGTCCGCCGTCCGCCGTCCGCCGTCCGCCGTCCGCCGTCCGCCGTCCGCCGTCCGCCGTCCGCCGTCCGCCGTCCGCCGTCCGCCGTCCGCCGTCCGCCGTCCGCCGTCCGCCGTCCGCCGTCCGCCGTCCGCCGTCCGCCGTCCGCCGTCCGCCGTCCGCCGTCCGCCGTCCGCCGTCCGCCGTCCACTGTCCACTGTCCACTGTCCACTGTCCACTGTCAACTGTCCACTGTGGCTCTAACGACCCCGGTGTGCTGTTTGGCCGAGAGATTATCCTGTCGGTCACTTTTTTCCTTTTCTAAAAAAAAATTTGGTCCGACCTCTTGCTCGGGTGGCTAATGAACTTACTTATCTAAGGGTTATATTGCTAAGCAGAGCTTGTTGCATGAACCCTGTCCCCACCACCCAATCAATGAATTCCAGTTCAACGGCATAATTTTAACCGGAGGTTTAACGTACCGTCAATGCACCGACACGTCCGCCCTGGTAGCTCGTCCCCGGCCATATCGGGCCAGTTGCCAGCTGACCCTCCCAGCCTGCGCGCTAAATGCGAGCGCGCGAAGCGACTCGAACCCAGGACAGGGGAGACCAGTGCAAGCCGGCGCTCTAACCAACTGAGCTACCGGGGCGGAACTTCCGGTGGTATAGAGAAAATCAAGTGAGCGAATGTACACGTTAAGCATCATAAGCGGACATAATACCGGTGGCGCCGCTCTGGTGGTGGGTTTGTGAAGGAACACCACCAGAATGGGCTTGCTCTGATTAATGCTATATTCTGGTTCCTAGACGAGGTGCAAGTAATTTTCAATGGTCCAATTTGAACAACATTGAAACAAGCTCTCTTATGATGTGTAGTTCGTTTTATTATCAAATCATTTCACCCTGTCACTTTGCTCTTAAAGTGAAATTGGAGCAACTGGCCACTCAACATCTTGTGATAAAAACGTGTCATACATCTTCTGTGTGACGTCCTGACAATTTTCAATGTTCTAAACAAAACGAAAATCGAACGTGCTACATCTTTATATTATCTTGAATAACTTCCATGAAGGTTTAACCCTGTCACTTTTGCACTCAATTCCAGAATTTGTGTCCCAAATTATCACATTGTATCACTTTACATTGTATCTCAGATGTTCTACATTACCGAATTAATTTCCAATGGTCTTAAATAAACCAACATAAGATCCGCTGCCTTCTGATGCCATACTTGCATACTTTTATAGATATCTAACAGTCATTTTTGCACTCAACTCCAGGATTTGTTTCGAATTATCGCATTGTATTCCCTTAAATTGTATATCAGATGTTCTACATTAGCGAATTAATTTCCAATGGTCTCAAGTAAACCGGCATAAAATCAGCTGCCTTCTGATGCCATACTCGACTATTTTTATAGATATCTAACCCTGTCACTTTTTACCTTTTGACATGAAGCTTTGCGACATTATTGACGTTCTGGCATGGCTCGATGCACGTCAAGCGCCGACGGTTGCTGCCTAGAGGAGCCGTAGGGCCACAGAGCGGTGGCACGACAAAAGTAAAGTTCTACCCTTCAACAATACTAAGCAACATCGGCTCTGCCACGCCAAAATGGTGTAAGAGAAATTCACGGTTGTAGATGCATTATTTCCCTTCAACGCCCATAAGCGTAATGTTTTTAAACAATTTCGTGAAAACCTGTCGGCCTCAACAACTCTAATGGTGGCGGAACTCATGCCAGGCACATGGCCTATCATTTCAAATATGAAAATCTGCCTGTAACTTTGGCGTTGGGGCCCATTAACATTCGGGGAATAGGAATCCCGCGCACCGCCAGTGTTATGAATGGCGGGCGGTCGGGGACGAGTAGGGGGCCGTCGGCGGCCGGCCGTCTATGGTGGAAAATAGTTCGAGAAGGAAGTATGGAAAGAAACAATATGCGCAATATGCCACTGTAAGTGGCAATAAGATTGACGTCTGAAGGCAAGCTAACTTTCATAAATGCACTTCGCATCATATTTTATGGAGACACAGTCTCATAAATTGTAACTATATTCTTCGCGCACACACTAGTGAGCATCCGGGCGCGCTTGTCGCGGGCGCATGTTTCAGAGTTCTTGAATGGCATCAGGAACCTACCTGTTTTCTTTCTTCACTGGAGATCCCCCGATGTCCGCATTAACATTGCGTCTGACGCCCAACGAAGCGAACTGTGAACGGCTCGGATATATGGTGCGGAGGACAGTTCCGATCATCAGGTGAATGGATGAACGGAGGACGGGATCGGAGGACGGGACACAAGTTTCCAGATTTGCTTTGTTACAAATGTATTTCGATCGACAGTAACGGTCCAATTGTGTGATGCAGTCGGACGTTGTGTCCAGCTTCAGTGCCGAACGTTGTGGTCATATTGATATAACTGTGCGAGATGCTGCTTTAAGCTACTTAACTTGGACAGCGGTACGAGCATACTGAGCTTGGCCAATCGGTTTCGAGACCTGACGCCGACCTTAGATACTAATCTGTAGATATAGACATCCTTTCGCCAGCTGGTCCGGGAAGTCGAAGAATGGACCCACCCGTCCCGTCATGTATCCTAACACTATCTTGTTCCAAAACATTTCTAGAAGAGCATAGGAAATTGAACACTTATCTTGTTAATCTTGGGTGAACGCATTATCCATTCGTAATCTTTCGAGAGGTTTTTAGGTGGGAGCACAGCATCACTGGCCCCCATCGCCACCCCGTGATGAGAAGCGCTTCACGCATTACCTCTTCTATGCATGGGGCTGGAAGCCCGGCGATATATTGTTAATAGGGTTAGTAATTTAACCGAATCTTATCCAAAGGTTTCTGCAGATTTAGATGACGCGAGACCTTCTAATGCTCACAATGTGTTCCGGGACCTTTTCAGGTTGGCTAAGGTTCGGAACAAATGCATCAATGAAATTGAGGCGAATTCAACGTAGCGTTCCCGCCCGAAATATTTCAGACTGAAAAATTGACTCTTGGGCATAGCGCAGCGACCACCTACATTTGACAGAGGTATCTGGCCTCGTTTCAGAAGATTTCGACGGTTCTGCTGGAGTACTTGCAAGAAGTACTAAGCGACGCAATCACGCCAACCGCCGTCGCCGCCTACGGCAAACTCATGGACGCGTTCGTCAAGAAGATGAGCGAACATCTGGTCTGCTAGAGCGACGGGCGGCCCTGTGTCGTTCTGCCGTATCACACGAGTTACCGCAGAAGCTACCTCAGGCGGTGCTGAGCACGTGGTTCCTCTGACCTCTGACCTGACCTGGGTCGGCTGCTCCGGCGCTGCAGTCGGCAGGAGGTGAACAACGGCGAACACACTCACGCCAGAGGCGCCGCTCTGACACCCACCCGCCGTGTGATGTACAATTCACCGCCGCACCAGACCACACCTGTTCAGATCCTCTGATCTGAACGAGACATTCTGAACGGTGCATGTCTGCATGGTCGGTCCAGTGGGTTCAACGTGCCAGCCACACTGCGAAGAACACCATGGTTCGCTGAGACCTCATCCACCCATCGCGGCGCCAGAATGGTCGCACATCGTACAAGACGATGGTTCCCCAAAAGGGACGAGTTTAGCTTCATCGCTCTTGTGGTGTTAGGAAGCTGCACGAAGTATTGTCACACTAGCTGTTGTTGACGTCATTACTCGCAAGCTACAGTCATCAATAAACGTGTACGCGAGGCTGCGTCAATTTTGGTTCGACTGCGTAAGCAAGGTCAGGTTTAAAATCACGAGAAATAAGTCATCACCAGACATGTTCAAGTCCGTCCGATTATTTGCATAGCATGTCCGTACGGATGACGAAACCTTTATTACAACAATTATGCTGCATGCCAGCAATTGGTACCGCAATTTATTTATCAGAGCTCCCTGGAGTGTTGAGCCTTCCTACGATAAAATGAGCAGCACAATTGCGAGGAAAGCGCACGATATTACAGCACGCTCATAATTCAGCTGGTAAGTCATTTCGGCGTGGGACATGTTACCTGTTTGATGCAGTCTAATGCACCTGTCCGCAGCTCGTCGTGCAAGTACATATTGTTATCAGGCCCGTATCCAGGAATTGTCAAATTGTGGCGGCGTTAGGCGTCATGAGCGGACATAATACCGGTGGCGCCGCTCTGGTGGTGGGTTTGTGAAGGAACACCACCAGAGTGGGCTTGCTATGATTAATGCTATATTCTAGTTTCTAGAGGAAGTGCGAGTAATTTTCAATGGTCAAACTTTGAACAACATTGAAACAAGCTCTCTTATGATGTGTAGTTCGTTTTATTATCAAATCATTATTACCCTGCCACTTTGCCCTTAAATTGAAATGTGGGCAATTGGCCACGCAACACCTTGTAATAAAACGTGTCATACATCTTCGGTGTGATGTGCTCACAATTTCCAATGTTCTTAACTAAACGAAAATCGAACGTGCTACATTTTGATATCATCTTGAGTAACTTCCATGAAGATTTAACCTCGTCATTTTTTCACTCATTTCCAGGATTTCTGTCTCACATTATCACATCGTATTCCTTCAAATTGTATATCAGATCTTCTTCATTAGCGAATTAATTTCCAAGGACCTAAAGAACTGGCATAAAATTAGCTGCCTTCCGATGTCATACTGGACTACTTTTATAGATATCTAATCCTGTCATTTTTTTCACCTTTTGACGTGAAGCTTTCCGGCATTATTGAGGTTCTGGCATGGCTCGATACACGTCAAGCGCCGATATTCCCTGTGTCCAGAGGATCTGTAGGGCGGCACGAAAATAATAAAGTTCCAGTCTTGAACAATTCTAAGCAACATCAGCTCTGCCACGCTAAAATAGTGCAGGAGAAATTCACGGTTGTAGACGCATTCTTTCCTTTGAACGCCCATAAGCGTAATGTTCTTAAACAATATCGAGAAAACCTGTCTGTCTCAACTCCAATGGTGGCGGAAATCATGACGGACACATCGCCTATCGTTTCAAATATGAAAATATGCCTGTAACTTTGGCGTTGTGGCCCATTGACGTTCAAGAAATCGTTCCGCGCCCCGTCATATGGCGGACGGTCGGCGACAGGCCGCGGGCCGCGGGCGTCGCCGCCGGCGGCCCGCCGTCTATGGTGGGAAATAGTTGCAGAAGACAAAACGCAAAGTAACAATATGTGCAATGTATATGTGAGTCGCAATGGAATTGACGTCTAACTTTAATAAATGCACTTCGCATCATATTGTATGGAGACAGTCTCATAAATTGTAACTATACTCTTTGCGCACACACTAGTGGGCATCAGGGTGCGCTTGTCGCGGGCTCATATTTCAGAGTTCTTGAATGACATCGGGAACCTACCTGTTTCCTTTATTTACTGGAGATCCCTGCGATGTCCGCATTAACATTGCGTCTGACGCCTAACGGATATTTTATTACAGCTTACTTTTAGGAAACAGTTTTAGTAAGCACCTGAATAAAAATAGGCAATTATGGGATTATTTTATTTTATTGTCAGCCCACAAAATATCAATACAGGTTGATGTTGATACAGGCTGACTAAGTTGATGCAGCCTGTATCAATTTACCCCACAGGTTTTCTGGTGCAGGTTGCAACATGTGATAGAACATTGCGAGCACGGTGTAGCGGCAAACGATCAAGGCATTTCGCCGCTGCAAAGTTAAGAGAACAGGGTAATGACACCATACACCTAAAAAGTTAGCAACTGGACGACAAATTAGAAATCACAGACAAAACACATACATTAAAATTTTACTTTCACTCCACAAACATGCCACATCGTCACCATTCCGCAGCAGCGCGTCGAAAGGACTTGCGCTTGTTTTTGCTGCGAGAAGAGGGTGCCAGTAGCAGCATGAGTGGTAGCCATGGAAACCGGCTTCATACTTTTGGAGTAGACGCTGTTGTATCAATCATCCCGTGTATCATCTAGACCCGGTCTCCCCTATATGTAGTGACAACTAGTGGCGTTCCCAAGGGGGACAAAGGGAAAGATGTCTCCCCTGAGAGGTGGTGAGCCCCAAAGAACCTCGCCGGGATTCTAGAAAATTGCACCGGGCCCCCAAAAAAAATCCGTCGGAGCTTCAAAGAACTCTTGTCGGGACCCGAATTAAGTACAGCGACGCCTCAAAAACTTGTGTCGGGCCGCGAAAAATCGCGCCGTGGCCTGAAAATTTGAGCCAGGGCATCAAAAAGCGTGCTGGGTCCCCAAAATTTCCGTCCGGCCCCCAGCAAACTCGCGTCGGGGCCAAAAACAATTCCCGTCGAGATCCTAAATAAACATAGTGGGCCCCGAAAAGTCACGCCAGGACCCGAAAAGTCGCACATGGCCGACAAACAAAGCCGACTATGCAACTTGGACAGTCTCTTTAATGTTATTATTCTTCTGAAGGGTTTTGTCATCAACGCTTGGTTGTCATGGCTCACATGAAAATCTGAAGCCTTCAAGAATCAAAGTTTGTCATGCGATTATATGCGTTTGTCATGCGACAATATGCCTGCGTTTTTATTCCGGCACAGGCAATTTGCTCATGGGGAGGAATTCCTGAGGGGCGGCATGCGCGAGGCACGGATCCGCCACAGGTGCTCCAGACTGCCAGCTGCAGCTGCCACAAGTGCCAGCTGCCAGATGACACAGGTGCTCCAGACTGCCAGCTGCAGCTGCCACAGGTGCCAGCTGCCAGATGACACAGGTGTTCCAGACTGCCAGCCGCCAGATGACAGGTGCTCCAGACTGCCAGCTGCAGCTGTCACAGGTGCCAGCTGCCAGATGACACAGGTGCTCCAGACTGCCAGCCGCCAGATGACACAGGTGCTCCAGACTGCCAGCCGCCAGATGGCACAGGTGCTCCAGACTGCCAGCCGCCAGATGACAGGTGCTCCAGACTGCCAGCCGCCAGATGACACAGGTGCTCCAGACTGCCAGCCGCCAGATGACAGGTGCTCCAGACTGCCAGCCGCCAGATGACACAGGTGCTCCAGACTGCCAGCCGCCAGATGACAGGTGCTCCAGACTGCCAGCCGCCAGATGACAGGTGCTCCAGACTGCCAGCTGCAGCTGTCACAGGTGCCAGCTGCCAGATGACACAGGTGCTCCAGACTGCCAGCCGCCAGATGACAGGTGCTCCAGACTGCCAGCCGCCAGATGACAGGTGCTCCAGACTGCCAGCCGCCAGATGACACAGGTGCTCCAGACTGCCAGCCGCCAGATGACACAGGTGCTCCAGACTGCCAGCCGCCAGATGACACAGGTGCTCCAGACTGCCAGCCGCCAGATGACACAGGTGCTCCAGACTGCCAGCCGCCAGATGACACAGGTGCTCCAGACTGCCAGCCGCCAGATGACACAGGTGCTCCAGACTGCCAGCCGCCAGATGACACAGGTGCTCCAGACTGCCAGCCGCCAGATGACACAGGTGCTCCAGACTGCCAGCCGCCAGATGACACAGGTGCTCCAGACTGCCAGCCGCCAGATGACAGGTGCTCCAGACTGCCAGCCGCCAGATGACACAGGTGCTCCAGACTGCCAGCCGCCAGATGACAGATGCTCCAGACTGCCAGCCGCCAGATGACACAGGTGCTCCAGACTGCCAGCCGCCAGATGACAGGTGCTCCAGACTGCCAGCCGCCAGATGACAGGTGCTCCAGACTGCCAGCTGCAGCTGCCACAGGTGCTCCAGACTGCCAGGCGTAGGTGCCAGGCCAGATGACACAGGTGCTCCAGACTGCCAGCCGCCAGATGACAGATGCTCCAGACTGCCAGCCGCCAGATGACAGGTCCTCCAGACTGCCAGCTGCCAGATGACACAGGTGCTCCAGACTGCCAGCCGCCAGATGCACAGGTGCTCCAGACTGCCAGCTGCCAGATGACACAGGTGCTCCAGACTGCCAGCCGCCAGATGACAGATGCTCCAGACTGCCAGCTGCCAGATGACACAGGTGCTCCAGACTGCCAGCCGCCAGATGACAGATGCTCCAGACTGCCAGCCGCCAGATGACAGGTGCTCCAGACTGCCAGCCGCCGGATGGCACAGGTGCTCCAGACTGCCAGCCGCCAGATGACAGGTGCTCCAGACTGCCAGCCGCCAGATGACACAGGTGCTCCAGACTGCCGGCCGCCAGATGACAGGTGCTCCAGACTGCCAGCCGCCAGATGACATAGGTGCTCCAGACTGCCAGCTGCCAGATGACAGGTGCTCCAGACTGCCAGCCGCCAGATGACACAGGTGCTCCAGACTGCCAGCCGCCAGATGACAGATGCTCCAGACTGCCAGCCGCCAGATGACACAGGTGCTCCAGACTGCCAGCCGCCAGATGACACAGGTGCTCCAGACTGCCAGCCGCCAGATGACAGGTGCTCCAGACTGCCAGCCGCCAGATGACACAGGTGCTCCAGACTGCCAGCCGCCAGATGACACAGGTGCTCCAGACTGCCAGCCGCCAGATGACACAGGTGCTCCAGACTGCCGGCCGCCAGATGACACAGGTGCTCCAGACTGCCGGCCGCCAGATGTCGCGCCCGGGCCGCCCGGCAGTCGGACGCCGACGACGAGGCGCCATGCACGACAAAGTGACCGATTCATCTCCGGCAGTCGGACGCCGACGACGAGGCGCCATGCACGACAAAGTGACCGATTCATCTCCGGCGACGCGACGGCTCCGCGTTGGCGACGGGGCGCAAAGATTGTCGCCAAGGACAGACTGATCAGGCGCACGGCCGACTACATTAGACTTCATCAGGAGGCCGCACAACACGACCGACTTTGGCCGACACGTGTGACGTCATCGAGGGAGGCCCGACATGTGTGACGTATTCGAGGAATGCCCGACACGTGTGACGTCCTCGAGGGAGGCCCGACACGTGTGACGTCCTCGAGGCAGGCCCGACAAGTGTGACGTCCTCGAGGGAGGCCCGACACGTGTGACGTCTTCGAGGGAGGCTCGACACGTGTGACGTGTTCGAGGGAGGCCCGACACGTGCGACGTGTTCGAGGGAGACCCGACACGTGCGACATGTTCGAGGGAGGTCCGGCACGTGTGACGTGTTCAAGGGAGGCCCGACACGTGTGACGTCCTCGAGGGAGGCCCGACACATTTGCTTTTTTGTTTACTTACGTTTTTGCGTTTACTGATAAACACTTCACCCCCCCCCCACCTTACCGCGTGATGCTCAAAACCCGCCCGGGCCCCCGGGCCCTTGTCACTGGCCCGGCGAACGATAGATACATTTGGGAGCTGTTTATACAGTGTAAAAATGTATTGCTTTGATGGTTGAGGAAAGCTGATTTGTGCCGACTGTGTTTTCTGAAGGAAAAATATAATCATGCAGTGTTTGCCGCAAATAAATGAGCCATCTATATGCACCATCTTCACTGCCAATCTCGCAACGGTCTGGCAACAACCAAGACGTAATCAGGACAGTGCTTCAAAACCGTGGCGATCTCACATACGGTCACAATAACGTGGTGTCTGCAGACACTCCACCGTGTGGAATGCACAGCTGTACGCTTGCTGCACGAAATTTGCTCGGTACGTAAACTAAATGTTAGCATCAAATCATTCCAATCATTGTCTCGTCTGGCTGCCGATATTTGGCCCCAATTGTGAAAAAATGGCAAATAACAGCAATTGTCACCCATTAGCATCATATGAGAGTAACGTGGCACGTGCAGATGAAAATAATGGAACTCACGCGATATTTCGTTGAATTCGCTACAGTAGCCTGTCGAGTTTCATGTCGCTGTGATCCATGTTTGGCGAGTTATCGCCATAACAGTGAGCGCCTATATGATGCAGGTGCATTTTCGAGAGCATTTGTCTCTTTTGTCCTCCTTTCCCCATGTGTTAGCCATGGCATACGCCGCTAACAGCTCCAAGGCTCCATAACACAGCCTTGGAAATCCTCAATCGAGTTGAAACGTGACTGGCCTCGGTTTCGTCTCATCCAAATTGTGTGCAAAATTGCATTGATATTGAATCTGTGGTTTCTGAGTTTGGTGTCAGACCGACTGGCTGACTAACACACCTACGCTTAACAAAATAGTGTGTCCAATACATATTCCTACGTCGAGCAACGAACTGGAAATACACTGGGGCACCCTGCGTCACATTCCACACAGCCTGTCACAGAGCAAATTTGGCCGGTCAACGTCCCAAGAAGTGCGGAAGGAGGCCAGGATCAGGCCGGTCGAAACCGTCCACAGTGTACTGGTGTCGCTAGTCCAGGGTTAGAGCTTCACACATGCCCACAATCAGTCGAAATCGTTAGGGGAGAGGCGCAAGCTCCTTCTGACCCGATTATATCCAGTGCACACTACACACTCGTAAGCGTCATGCTATAGAGTAATCGGGGCACAGCTTGCTAGGAGCCCGTGCGCACAGTGCCCTCGGCCTGGTTGCGGGCTTGGCTTCGCCCCACCCATTGTGACTCCAACACCAGTGTGACAGAACCAAATACCGACTGGGGCCAAATAGTGTCGCAGAATTATGCTTACAACTGACTTCGTTTGCTCAGACCGAGTCGGAGGTAATCACATGCAGCTGAAACAAATCCACCTCGGCCGGCCGGCAGTACATGATCACAGAAAAAAAACATATCGCCACAGAAGCTTCGAAGTGATCCTTGTGGCGTGCACGTTAACGACACGCTCGTTATATTCTTGTGTTGTCATACATGTTTTGAAACCCCACCCATGCATGGGTGGGGTTTCAACAAGAGCAAGGTCGCACAAGGTTATCAATTGTACTTCGCATCATTCATTCCCATCACGCACGCTTCCGACAGGGCGCTGCGTAAACACACACCAACCTCACCTCCGCACAGACGCGACGGAAAACTCTGAAGCGTTTCGGATACTGGACGTATCCAATATCCAACGTTTAAGCGGCATGTCCATGCGGAGAGGAGGACCTGATGGAGAGGACCTGATGGGGAGGACCTGATGGGAGGACCTGATGGGAGGACCTTATGGGGAGGACCTGATGGGGAGGACCTTATGGGGAGGACCTGATGGGAGGACCTGATGGGAGGACCTGATGGGAGGACCTGAGGAGGAGGACCTGATTAGGAGGACCTGATGGGAGGACCTGATGGAGAGGACCTGATGGGGATGACCTGATGAGGAGGACCTGATGGGGAGGACCTGATGGGGAGGACCTGACCTGGCCGAGAGAGACACTGATCACACAACGCGCGGCACAGGAAACGGCAGGTCGTCCAGTCGTGACCTCCATCAGCAACTCAGCCATCGCTCTTTTCAAACCACGCCCTTACTTTCATGTGATACTGAGCCCTCGCTTTCCTCCGAAGCTTCATGCTTCACCCGAAAAGATTGCACCTCAATACTGGCGATTCGAACTCTATGTGTTGAAGCGACCCCAGGTTGCTGGAATGTAATTAACTTTTAATCAACTAGGCAAACGAATTATTCCACAAAACTTGGTGCTCCGCGCTAAATGCGTGTTCAGGCCATTATCAGGCCATTTTCAGAACTTCAGGCCATTTTCAGAACTGCAGGCCATTTTCAGAACTCTAGTCCAAATCCAAGAACCAAGTCAGCTGGGACACGCTGTCAATACGCATACATAAATAGGCTGTCTGTGTAAATACTTCGGCAAATATCAGTGTTTGATCCAGGAAGTCCGAGAGTTTGCAACCACCGACTTTGTCATCAGTGGCTCAATGAGGACAGCAACTTCTGAAAATATCCATATCCTCAGAACATTTTGCGTTCGAGCAGTTAGAGAGGCCAGCATTCCCAAAAGCGTGCCATATTTCTTCGCAAGCTTGTGAGGGGTATTCTTGTGTGGATATTTTACACCGATTCCTTTGAACCCAATTTCACCCATGATATCCATACAAAGGTTAGAATTATTCGCAAGTTAGCGGAAGCAAATGAGCATGGCAGAAAGTCTCCTACATAATATTTCAAATTCGAGAAACTTAGGGGGGGGGGCACATTTGGAACCCAGAAAGTGCAAATGTACAAGTTATCATTTCTTCTCTAAAATATGCTCCTGTTGTACTTCGATCACCATGCACAATTGACCAAATTACTCCCAATAATTATACATCACCCACTTCCAAAACAAAATGCGCATAGTTCAGTACGTGTGCGTAGTGCAAGAAGACTGTAGCTGCATATGTCCGATCAACCAATCCTTTATATTTATAAAACGAATCGATTGATTGCGTCTTGTGATAACCCAAGTAACTTTGCGGTCTTAGCTATGGACACCGACTTAGTGTCTACACTGAGAAAAAGGTGAGAACCTTATTCGTTCTCAGAGAACATCTATCGTTCTCATTTTCCCTATTCAAATCAGACCACTCAAAATGAGAACTCTGTTCGGGTGAATCAGAGAACACCCGTTCTCACACCGAAAAACGTTCTCATGTGAGAACCATTTTTAGGCTAACATTGAGAGCGATAAACCTTCTCACTTGAAACTAAAAATCGAGATCGCACGATGCCGATTTGAACCCTCAAAATAGAGCACGTATATTTAAAATGTACTCTTGCGAGAATGGGTTATGGTCTCGGATCGCAACCTCCCTTCTCAGCTGAGAATGAAATAAAGTCTCAAGTTGTATCGAAACGGCTTTTCTGAGAACGACCTTTCTTCTCACAAAATCCATTCCCAAAATTCACTCCAGCTCTTTAAATCCGACGCGAATTTCATCAGTCATCGCCTCTGCTTCCAATAATTAATCCTCCAAACAGAAAACTGCTCCGGGGAAAAACACTTTTATTCAGAACAGACTTCCAGTCCAGCCACATCCAACAGCGCAACTGCCACGGCTGACGTTCAACAGGATTGTCAACAAACAAAGACAAGAACGCCGTCGACTGAGAGATGGGCACAAGCACAAACGAGTGATTCTTGGCACACCACATGCACCACAACTGCATCTACCACAACACGTAACCCTTGCGCCTACGTCATGACCGCCATGACCGCCATGACCGCCATGACCGCCATGACCGCCATGACCGCCATGACCGCCATGACCGTCATGACGGATCAATAAATATGGTGGCCAAAGGCTGCCATTTTATTGATCCCTGGGCCACCATATTTATTGATCCCTGGGCTAAATCTAAGGTTTAGGTGAATGAAATAAGAAAATAAAATAATACACTAATTATGTTAGGTTATGTACCACGAATTTTCCAGGGTCGAATAACCTCGGTTAGGTTAAATTGTATGTTTTTATACCAATCAGCTTTCTAGTATTGCAAAACAAACTATCACGGCCAGGGTATAGATATACCCAGGGAGATACTTGACCTGGCTATAGGCACTTCCAATATACATATCCAACACAATGCGATGGCTTACCATTCAGAGGTCGCTCCATTCCATACACTGCAGTGCCCAACAGTCGCAAAGCAAGCGGCGGACAAAAACGCAATGGCCGCCAGCACGCAGTCTCTCTCTATAGTTACCGTGCACGCAGCCTGAAAATGATCGGTGGCGCGCATGCGCAGACTCGTTTCGCCGCGATCGGGATCAACGACCTTCCGCTGAAACCAGTCAGAAGAATCATCTGACACCAACAAAGATTCTCGAAATATCCTTTGAAAACTGAGACTTTCTACATGACTCAAGAGAGTATGACGATGAAGTGCTCTATCATGAAACTGCATTTGAGTCTCAAACTAGCGTTCCTTCTCCATTGATCATAAACTCTGGTTTCTTGCGAGGACTTTTCGCATATATTCTCAAACTGTTTTTTCAGTGTATACTTTTAGGTAGATGAAAAGGTGGATTCAGGTTTACACTGAAAAACAGTTTGAGAATATATGCGAAAAGTCCTCGCAAGAAACCAGAGTTTATGATCAATGGAGAAGGAACACTAGTTTGATACTCAAATGCAGTTTCATGATAGAGCACTTCATCGTCATACTCTCTTGAGTCATGTAGAAAGTCTCAGTTTTCAAAGGATATTTCGAGAATCTTTGTTGGTGTCAGATGATTCTTCTGACTGGTTTCAGCGGGAGGTCGTTGATCCCGATCGCGGCGAAACGAGGTGCTTGCGCGCCACCGATCATTTTCAGGCTGGTCACACGGTTAATAGACAGAGACATGCGTGCTGGCGGCCATTGCGTTTTTGTCCGCCGCTTGCTTTGCGACTGTTGGGCACTGCAGTGTATGGAATGGAGCGACCTCTGAATGGTAAGCCATCGCATTGTATTGGATATGTATATTGGAAGTACCTATAGCCAGGTCAAGTATCTCCCTGGGTATATCTATACCCTGGCCGTGATAGTTTGTTTTGCAATACTAGAAAGCTGATTGGTACAAAAACATACAATTTAACCTTACCGAGGTTATTCGACCCTGGAAAATTCGTGGTACATAACCTAACATAATTAGTGTATTATTTTATTTTCTTATTTTATTCACCTAAACCTTAGATTTAGCCCAGGGATCAATAAATATGGTGGCCCAGGGATCAATAAAATGGCAGCCTTTGGCCACCATATTTATTGATCCGTGGACTACATTTAAGGTTTGAGTGAATGGAATAAGATAATAAACAATATTCTAATTATGATAGGTTGGGTTTCCAACCATTTTATGCCTTCAAACACTTTGGTTATGTCTCAAGTTATGTTTTTGTAAGGCGTGCTGTAGCTTTCTCGTATTGCAAAAAAAATCCCCCCAGCCTGTTGAACGTCAGCCGTGGCAGTTGCGCTGTTGGATGTGGCTGGACTGGAAGTCTGTTCTGAATAAAAGTGTTTTTCCCCGGAGCAGTTTTCTGTTTGGAGGGTTAATTATTGGAAGCAGAGGCGATGACTGATGAAATTCGCGTCGGATTTAAAGAGCTGGCGTGAATTTTTTGGAATGGATTTTGTGAGAAGAAAGGTCGTTCTCAGAAAAGCCGTTTCGATACAAATTGAGACTTTATTTCATTCTCAGCTGAGAAGGGAGGTTGTGATCCGAGACCATAACCCATTCTCGCAAGAGTACATTTTAAATATACGTGCTCTATTTTGAGGGTTCAAATCGGCATCGTGCGATCTCGATTTTTAGTTTCAAGTGAGAAGGTTTATCGCTCTCAATGTTAACCTAAAAATGGTTCTCACATGAGAACGTTTTTCGGTGTGAGAACGGGTGTTCTCTGATTCACCCGAACAGAGTTCTCATTTTGAGTGGTCTGATTTGAATAGGGAAAATGAGAACGATAGATGTTCTCTGAGAACGAATAAGGTTCTCACGTTTTTCTCAGTGTAGTCTCCGAAGAAAGGGTTTTGAGGTAGCGATATATAGTTAGTATGTCACCGTAATGTTACAAGGTAATCATGCATTCTGACTGGAAGAGTACGTAATTCACTTATTGAAACATCTTAAAAGGGACAGATGTAATGGGAGATAAAACGGGGACATATGTTGCAAATTTCGCCTCTCCTAATCCTCTAATATTTCGGAGACCAATAGTCAGAGTGCCTCATGCCAATGCGCACATGTCACTGACCTGAAATACTTTTTTCAACGACGGATCAACAGATAGAACTGGGAATGTCATTCAGGGCCATGCAATTCGTGAT
>JAOTOM010001136.1:0-2500 GCA_034440615.1 Ashinkailepas kermadecensis
AAAAGACACATGGTTGTAACGCCAATGAAATGGGCAGTCCAACGGTGGCATTAGAATCATTGACGTCGGATTACTTCCGGACATATATCAAAGTATGTTCCGATTAAATTCGTTTTGGACCTAATGGTTAATTTCCTATAGGGTTTAGCATGGGACCCGGCGGGACTGGAAATCGCGATCCCTTCAAATTATTTTTAAATCGACACAAACGTATACGATGCCAAAACACGTCGACAACTCACGCCGTTTTCCGGGGTATCGAAAGATGTGACCTACAGAGGTCAACGAGTTCCAGTTCGATATTCGACTTTGACCTATATGTGATGATGGAGCATGTGACTGTCATTACTTGGCACGCTCAAGTCGTAATTGAAGAAAGCAAATTAATAACGCTTCAAATCTAAATCGAAAGTTCAACGGTCAAGGAGCCATGTGACCTTGCCAGGTCAGAGGTCATGTCAGGTCAAGCCGTTCACATGATGGAAGGTGTACAGAAGACACAAAGTTGTAACACCAATAACGTGGACAGTCTAACGGTGGCATTAGAATCATTGACGTCGGATTAATTCCGGAGATGTATCAAAATATGTTCCGATAAAATCAGTTTTGGACCTAATGGTTAATTTCCCATAGGGCTTAGCATAGGACCCGGCGGGACTGGAAATCGCGACCCCTTCAAATTCCTTTAAAATCGCCACAAACGTTTACGATGCCAAAACACGTCGACAACTCACGCCGTCTCCCGGGGCATCGAAAGATGTGACCTCCAGAGGTCAACGAGATCCAGTTCGATATTCGACTTTGACCTATATGTGAGGATGGAGCATATGACTGTCATTAGTTGGCATGCCCAAGTCATAATGAAAGAAAAAAAATCAATAACGCTTCAAATTTGAAGCGAAATTTCAACGGTCAGGGGCCATGTACCCTTGTCAGGTCAGAGGTCGTGTCAGGTCAAGCCGTTCACATGATTCAATGTGTAGAAAAGACACATGGTTGTAACGCTAATGAAATGGGCAGTCCAACGGTGGCATTCGAATCATTGACGTCGGATTAATTCCGGAGATATATCAAAGTATGTTCCGATAAAATCAGTTTTGGACCTAATGGTTAATTTCCTATAGGGTTTAGCATGGGACCCGGCGGGACTGGAAATCGCGACCCCTTCAAATTCTTTTAAAATCGCCACAAACGTATGCGATGCCAAAACACGTCGACAACTCACGCCGTTTCCCGGCGCATCGAAAGATGTGACCTCCAGTGGTCAACGAGTTCCAGTTCGATATTCGACTTTGACCTATATGTGATAATGGAGCATGTGACTGTCATTAGTTGGCATGCCCAAGTCGTAATGGAAGAAATATAATTAATAACGCTTCAAATATAAATCAAAAGTTCAACCCTTTACTGTAAAGGGTTGAACAACCCTACAGCCCAGGTCAGCGTCCTTAGTAAAGGCTTTACTAAGGACGCTGACCTGGGCGTCCTGATAGTGTGGTCACTCATGTTGACTATCCATTTCCTACCTTTTCTATTTGTGCATCGTTGGAGGTAGTCAGCTGGCGGTCACTAAGTCGTCTGCCCGACAGCCTGTCAAACTTGCGATTTTAAACTGTACGCTGTTTGTCGAAAGCACGTTGGTACGCTCCTTGCAAAAAACTTTCACAATCGTCAAACAAATCAGTCCGACTGTTTTCCAGTTCACGTAACTCATACCGGTTCTTTCTGATTCTTAATTTGATAATCTTCTTTTTCTCACAAACATACAGCGGACACCAATGATCAGGTCACAAGTTCTCAGGACGACAGGAGCACGACAGTCCACACAGACAGGACGGAGAGGACAGACGCCAGAGAAAGTACAGGTGGGACCAACAGAAACGATACTTACACCACAAAACTACAGTGTACAGAGGATAATGGTTTTGCCGTACGTAGACGGTATATCACAAGCTCTTCGACGAATTAACGCCAAATACAATATCAAAACCTAATTTAAGCCGCACAAAACAATACGAAACCTGCTCGTTCATCCCAATGATAAAATCAACAGAATTAAACAACCAGGGCCGGTGTATAGAATGACTTGCAAGGATTGTACGACATTTTATGTAGGTAAAACTGGCAGGAACGTGGAAGAACGACATAGAGAACACAAGCGACATCTGACACAGCCACACAACTACTGGACTCCACAAATAGACTCCACAGCCGAACATAGCTTTTACACGGGAAATACGATAGACTGGGATAACATCGATACACTTGCATTTGACACGAGACAAAGACAGAGGAAAATCAAAGAAGCAAAATTCATACAAACAGAAACAAATCCTAGGCTCATCAGAAACATTGGCCGATGTACACTGTTTCCTGGGTGGATACGCATTTTAAAAACTGACAGATCGTTCTTGACGCGACATCACGACAACATCTACAGTAGGACTCTATATATTTACAAATGTTATTAAAGTTGAGCAACAACACCGGCATCTCCACA